>QKWP01001470.1:0-51108 GCA_003550325.1 Gigaspora rosea
GAACTTATTTGCTGGTCACTGTCTTCCATTTCTACGTCCATCATTACAGAGGGCTTTTCCCTTTTGTCTTCCTTTTTGTTTTTTGTTTCCCCCCGAAGGGGCAGGTTAACTAGTATGCGTGTAAAGGAGCCTGGTGTTTCGTATTCTTTTCTTGGTCTTTTCAGTATGCCCAGACTGTGCTTATAGCTGCTGGTGTTTATTAGTCTTCTTTCTGGCCAAGGGCCGCTTTATGCTTATTTATTTTGTCTAGGCTTGGCGTTTTTTGTTTATTTCCTGTAGCTCTGTATTTGGTTTAGTGATCTACAGGAAAGATCTTATAATAATCTTAAAATAATCTTATAATAATCTTATAATCATCTTAAAAAAATCTTAATAAAATCTTAAAAATATCTTAAAATAATCTTGAACAATAATTATATGATTATTTTATAATAATTTATAATTATTAAACTATAATAATAATATTATTTTTAGATATTAAATCCTTTTATTTATAAAAAAAATAATATTAATAACTTTAATATTATCTTAAACTATCTTAAACTCATTAAAAAAAAAGTGATACTTTCTGTAAAGTAGTAACACCAACCAAAGTAATCACGGAACCAGATCAAATTAAAGAAGCAATACTACAACATTTCAAAAACTGGACAAAATTCAACCCACTAAACGAAGCACTATGGCAGGAGTGAAAACAATTTTATGAACCAATCCTGAATATAAATAAAAATATGTTTGATAATATCACCCAAAACATAACATTACAAGAAGTAGTTGAAACAATAAATAAAGCACCTCTCAAAAAAGCAACCTGCCCCTCCACCATCTCCAACGAAATATTTAAAATTACTACCTGTCGCACACGAATTATTAACAAAAATTTTCAACGCCTGTTTACAACTCAAAACAATTCCCCAAAAGTGGCACGCTAGTCTCATCTGGCCCATATCGAAAAAACCACAATACAATAGCGACCTTACCTCAACTCGACCCATAACGTTAATTGACTATACCAAAAAAATACTAACAAAGATACTAACAGAAAGACTCTCGAATATTTTACTAAAACTTGACATATTAGCCCCTCAAAACAACATAGCCCTCCCCTTCTTATCAACCATGATCCCAATCCAACAATTAAGTCACATACTGGAAGATGCCCACACATACAACTGCAAATTCTGGATTTTACTCCAGGACATGTCGAAAGCCTACGATACTGTACACATTTCCCTACTACGACACGCCCTCAACCGCCTCCATATTCCTTCCCAAATAACTGACCTTATAATCAACATATTCACCGACCGAAGTAATCAAGTCATAACAACAATTGGAAAAACTGAAAAGTACACAGTAGAAGACGGTATCAATCAAGGGGAAACGGTATCCCCTATCCTTTGGAGAATATACTACGATCCTCTTATATACCAAATTGCAACACATTTTAAAGCATATCAAATGACTACATCAATCCCCTACAAAAACACCACAATTACACACAATATATCAGTCATAGCTTTTATGGACGACACAGCATGGGTAGCATCCAAAAGATCAGAAATAGAAAATATACTAAAGATCGCTACTTCCTTTTACGAAATGGCAAACATCAGAGTCAACTCTAATAAATCCGTCTTAGCACATAATTCCAAAAATTTACACGACAAACAAATAGGTTTTCAAAACCATACTATAAGTAACATAGACCAGAATGAACCCTTCCGCTACCTAGGAGCGTGGTTCACAAGAGGGAAAAGCAATACCAACATCCATCAGAAAATCCTACACGAAGCTAAACTTGCAATTAAAAGACTTCGCATTACAAAGATTATAGTGAAACAAGCAATTTACATAATCAACTCTGTCATAACGACAAGAATAGCGTACAGAATACAATCTACTTACCTAATACTATCTAAAACTAAACAACTGGACTCACAACTAGCAACAGTAGTGAGACACAAAGCACAACTCGCAAAAGGAGTCCCTTCATCAACACTATATCATCCACACATATATGGACTAAACCGCATATCACACACACAAACAACCCAACACATTAACATCCTAATAAAAATATTAAATTCACCTTCATTTGACAAACAAACGCTAAAAATCTGGCTTCAACAACTCCAACTAGCGGCAAACATCAACGAATCCATCCTCAAACACAAACCATCATTTCCACTGAAAGAAGCATCAACAACTACAGCACAAATAATACTACAACTTCATAATGAAGACATTCAACTTACAAGAAAAAATAACGAATGGCCCATCCCCCGTCATGAAATTGGAACCTCTATCAACACAATACTCATACATTCAAAACATCAAAATACTTAAATATTACCTCAACAAACATGACGCTACCTATATCGAACAATTCACGAACTTTAATAACACCCAACTACTCGATTGGACCACTTTTCATTACAATATTCAGAAAATTTCCCACGGAAGGAAATCGCGATAGTTCGAAGAAATAACAGAATTAATAAGAGATACATCAAACCCATCACTAACACTTCATATACCTAACTCCTTTATATGGAAAAAATAGCAACCAACTGCATCCAAATAGATAATAACACAAGACATGGAATTCGGTAGAATTTCAAGTATAAAGAATAAACGGCAAAAATACGTCACTTTATCCTAAACGAACAGAACAACTATCTTCTACCCTGCAAAAACTGTGACCTAATATTAAGAATCACCAACACAACAAACTGCCATATATGGAGGAATATCTCATCGACCTATAGCATCAAAGTTGATAATAACAGGAAATGGTATGGACAAATAACTGACTTCATAGGAGTAAACAAAATAAGACAACCGATACCAAAAAAGACTTTTAATCAAGAATACATCCCAGGAAAGCACTACATAACAAAAAAGTACTGTGCAGCCTTCACACAAATAGAACAATTCCTATGGGAATCATACTACAACAATCAAAATACAAACAAAGAAACCAACATCAAAATCCTTCTACCATATAATACAAACCCAACACATCATCACCCAATATGCACTATCACCTATGGCTCCCCAGCAAAAACTATTAACCTCAACAATATGACATGGCCTTCCCAACAGAAACTCATAATTACCGCACTTATATTCATATGGACAATACTCCCAACAAAAGCAACAACTATCATCACAACGAATACCACAAAAATAAAAAATCTAATTCAACTCATATCAACAACACCCAATCATCTGAAAGAACACAACCTAAAGGGAAACCTACTACACCACAATCTAAGCCTCTACTCAATCTATCAACTAAAGAACATCAGACACAACTGCATCATAGACGAACACTTAGCTATATCAACAGAACCCACAATAATATTTACAATCGAATTTCAACCATCAAAATTCCTAACAAACTCCTTTCTTATACAATACCACCAACTGGATCAACCATTTACACCACAACTACTTCTAAAAACCACGTACAAAGCAAAATCAATAAATCGATAGTTATCACAAACAAGAATACACCAATGGTACAAAAAGAACAACATAAATTGGAAACTTACATACAATAGCCTCAACATACACAGTAGACCCCTAGCAAGATCAACCAATCCCAAAGAAGAAAGAATAAAAGCCTTCAAAGTGAAAACATTAACTCATGAACTACCCATCTTACAAACGCTCCACAACAGAAACCCGGACATATATCCAAACTATAGATGTCCGTTATGTCTCCAATCAATAGACGATACAACTCATTGGCTAACTTGTTCTAAAAATACAACCACACTCGAAAATTTACTACATACAGCTCTAATTAAAACTTCAACTAAAGAAGACGTTCTCCTCCAACACAAAGAAAACTACATACAAAACTTTATAAAAACACATATTACTAACAATATTCCATTAGCAGCAATAACCGCATCCACATTATTCCCTACAGCCAACCAAACCAAATCCATACGCATCACACCACATTTCCACCATACCATCATCAAGAAAATATACAAGAAAATCTGGATCAAAAATCGAACAGAAATCAACAAACTTACCCCAACAACCACCATTCCCAACAACTCCACCCAAGAAACACGACTACATCCCACTACCGAAGCACTAAATTTCAATAACTGGACACAACTATTTATCTACAATAATGTATCACCTAACTTAATTAATACATAATCCGAAGGTCTTTGACCGATCTGGTAAAGATTAGGTCTAAAGTAAATTAGCTTTATCCTCCCTTCCCCTTTATAAAATGTATCATTACAAAATTTGTGTTTTTTTATATTTTCATTAATAAATGGAACAGAGGACAGACTTCTCTTTTAAAAAAAAATAAAAATAAAAATAATAATAAAGAATATTACTAATTTTGTAATTGGTATATAGTATACAGGTATTAATTTTATTAAATCTAATTTGCAAATTTGTTTTTTTTTTTTTTTATATTAGAGGGAACCCGGATGTAGCTCCTGCCCCAAACTTTTATTAATACTTAAGTAAGTTGAAATATTGCTGAAGTACATACATATTATATACAAGTATTGGAACTAGGACTTTAGGTTATAAAACTATTTATCTACGGTTAAAACCCACCAGAGCCTTCCATATTTCCATTTATATGACTGATCTGGCTTGTACGTCCCTCTCCAACTAACAATTGGTATTCACATATCTGCCACTTTACCTACACTAACCTAGTACCATTACTTCCAATTTGGTATACATTGCCAGGTAGGCACTTTGTGCTTCCAGATTGATATACCTAAGATCCCCTACTAGCATACTTTTCAGGAGTTCATATATCAAGCCATGCAGCTGCCTTTACCACATTGGGTAAGTATCTCAAGCCTGCATGCTGCCACAACTAGCCGGGTTTCTGCAACTTTGGGTCCAGAATTTAACGTTCCAAATTTGGTAATGTGTGAACAACTATACTTCCCTCTATAGTGGCGAGGTAACCGGGCATGTTTCGCTAGTACTAGATATAGTTGGATGGCATCATAAGGCTCAGGGGAACCTGTTACCACTATATGCACTTGTACTAGCTATACTCGTATTGGTGGTCCTAGTACTTCTTAACGTCCAAAGACTCCCATATGGGTACACCCAAAGCCTGTTAGGTCTTGACACGTACATGCCTCCATGCTTCCACTTTTTACTGGCTAGTGAGTTCCATTTGCCCATACAGGTTCATTCTGATTCCCAGTACTTACATCCAACTCTTCTTCCAACCTTTACCGATTCTTCTCAAACTACCAAACCAGTTAGCCCGGAAGGATTGGTTAGCCTGGCTTTATGTGCCTGACGGACTCCCTCTCCTTGGTACCTAATTCTAAAATATGGGACCTTTTCCTTCGGTACGACTCCGGTGACCAGGTTGGTGTCCCCTTTTGCCATAGGGCTTTTTCTGTCTGGTTCTTTGGTCTTTAGTCGAAAATTCGGTCTTCTGTAGTACTGTTGGAAGAGTTTCCTTACCTCTTTGCTCGGGACTTGCCAAACAGGTTTCAATTGTTCCGGTCCCTTGGATTTGTCTGTATAACTTACACAACTGCACCGATGCTCCCATTCAAGATGATGGTACCAAGGTTACAGATAATATATCCAACCGATCGATGAACAAATGTTACCGTAATACAGTTCTATTTTCCAATTCGTTTCCAGTAGAATTTGAACTCTAGACCTGTTACTAGGCCTCCGCATGGGCCTGGGATACCTGTGGGTACCCGTGGGTAAGCCCTACAGGGGCTGGGCTAGGGTATTAATTTTAAACCCTACGGTAAGGATAAGGGCTTGGAATTCTGAGCCCTTACAATAGCGGGTAGGGCTAGGGTAATGCATGTACTACCCTTGGGCTTATGGGTACCCGTAGTGTACCCGTTGCTTTTGATATGTCCAATAAAATTACACAGGTAGAATCAATGAATAATGGGTACATACCAGATAACTAGTTTCCCGTTATGTACCCATTATTCTACCATAGATCCGCCAAATAACCGATACATATCAGGGGCATATAGGATGCATATAGGTAAGATAACGGGTGGTAGATCGATATCGGTAACATAACAGTAACATACAGGGACATCCCGTTATCTTACTTTTAGTCCAAATAGTGCTAAGAGTAAGATAACCTGTATGTTACTGTTATATTACTGATATCGATCTACCTCCCGTTATCTTACCTATATGCATCCTATATGCCTCCGATATGTATCGGTTATTTGGTGGATCTATGGTAAAATAACGGGTATATAATGGGAAACTGGTTTTCCCGTTATGTACCTGGTATGTACTCATTATTCATTGATTCGACCTGTGATATACACAGTACAAATCGTAATTGAAAGCCCGATAACAGATTTTCCTTGGCGGCACTCATGAATAGAGCCCGTGGGTAGACTGGAAGGTACCCACAACTAAATGGGCCGGGTAAGCTTATAAAATTTGAGCCCAAGAGTAGGGGCCATAGGAAGACATTCATTTTTATTGGTTAATCAGCTGCACTATGTCGATTAAATATGTACTTTTAAATTAATTGTCCGATTACTTTAATAATTTATATGTTTAAAAGCGTTTAAAAAGCACTTTAGCTTTAAAGCTTATTAATAAGCAAATAAGTAGTTAAAAGTTAATAAAAGCCTCAGATCTTTATTAAAACAAATATGCCACTAGTTAAAATTACTGGACCGTGTGCTATTACAATTTGCAAGAGGGTATCAACTCAATGGAGAAGAGTATCTGAAAATTTTATTTCTAAAGCCCGTACTAGTAATACTTTACCAAGTTATCTTCAATTAGATGATACAGTTTGTTCAAGTTGTTATAACGGAATTGCTGTAAATGGTTTATTGGAATTTAAGCAACATTCTCAAGCTATTTTAGAAAGCAGTAGGGATAATGAAGTAATTGAAATTGAAAATACTAATACTATTGTATCTTTTCTCAAGCAATAGAAATAATAACGGATATCTTATATGATCATGAAAAAAAGGAGAAAAAATCGACTATATATTCATATGATGAATTTAAAGCAACTATGGAAGAAAAAGATATAAGGTTAAAAAGTTTTTTTAAAGAGTTGTATTTGTCATCTAACCCTTCTTCTAAAAATAGTGAATCGAAGATACGAGTAAAAAAGCAGCTTTTATTTGTCTGCTATTTTCTTTGTGGGATTCGTAACAAGTTTGTGAATAATGCAAAAAGAGACTTGGCAATTTATATTGATTCAGTTGGTGCATCTAATTCTTTAATAGATACTCTCGCCGACTTGGGTGTAACTACGACATCTCGCACGGTTGATCGGTATAAAACAGCCATATCTGAAGAACATGCAATAATGTCGATTCTACACTTGCCGAATATTTAGAAAATGCGATGGTATTAAATATCGACGATTATCACAACATTCATGGAATAAAAATGCCAACTACGACTATTACATCAACCGCTGTGCATCTGGCAACGATTTTAATGAATCCAATTACAACACAACAAGCCATTTCAAGAATAAATATACATAACCCTAGATTAGTCGATGCTGAATTAATAAAAACAAATATTGAGAATAAGTTTATGAATCTTTACAGCCTTTCACATAATCAGCGTTGGGAATTTAGAGTAGTTGACGATGATACACGATTGGAAGAGTTAACTGTACATAGTTACGATGTTAGACTAAAAAAAAAACAAGTTCCCGTTCAATGAAGAAGACTATTCTTGTAAATTTATAAAAAAATGACCTTCACTCTATAGATGTGTATCTTCAAGCTGTTAATGCAGTCATGAACGTTCCATCTATGCAACAGTATATTCAGAAAGGGTACTTAATCCCCGTTGTCGCTGATTGGCCTGGACAGATTCATCTTCGTACTGCAATATCGTGTTATTTATTTAATCGTAATTTACCAAATATTAACGACTCAATATTATCTTTTCTTCCTATTATAGGTCCTCTTCATATTTCGCTCAATAGTCGAGAATTAATATTTCTTAAATATCAGCCTTTTTTTTCAGCCATGTATAGCTATATATTTGGAGAACGGAAAGTACTTCCACAAAACCCCAAGCCATGGCGTATCAATCTTCTTTTAGAGATTTCACGTAGTGCTTGGCAAGAGGTTTCTACGGCTGTCGAGGCAAAATTTGGATCTTTGTGTAAAGATGCCGAATATCTTACACTTAAAGACCTTCTCGATAATACGATTCTACTTGTTCTTGATATTTATGCAGTACTCTTCCGATCCGGGGATTTCGAAGCATATTTAGAATCTTGCTTTCGTGTTTGGACAATTTTTCTTAAATTTAGTCGCAGAAACTATACTAAAGCACCACTAATGTTTCTTTCTGACATATTTTACTGGGAACTAAATCAACATCCAATTCTAGGAACGATAAAAGCCGAACTTCCAAAATTCTCAGATTCAACTGTCGAAATATTTCACAGTTTTTTGCGTAGAGGTACCCAGAAACACACAGATGCGGATCAGCTTATTAAATACGGGCATTATATTAATCTGCTACGTTTGGATAGCAGTGGGTTTAGAGAAAATTTCGTGCATACATCTTCTTGGGCGAAATATGAGTATTCTGCACGGGATATAACACAATTGACAAAAAAAAGCGCCTGTTTTCTTTTACAATGTTTTTCAGATATTTATACGCGCGTGTTTCATTATAACTTACTAATTTCACTTCCATTACAGACATATCCATCATCTTCTAAGAGAAAACGTGAAGAAAATTTTGGAACTTTTTCTCTAACTGCGATGAATATGCCAGAAGCACAACTTTGGCATCTTCCCTTGGGTTTTAGTACTTCATGTCAGCCCGATCCACTTCTTTACTGTGATGCGTCTAACTGTCTTTTTTTGTCATCTATTAATACAGGTCCTATTGAAGTTCTATCCTGTGGTCATACGTATCATAAGTTCTGCTACAACAATAATGGATCTAAATGCTTGCATTGTCTTGCATTTTTACAAAACGGTATCGATGAGCATGTTCAATCCTTACAAGAAAGTTTGCTAAACCCCGATAAAAAAAAGAATAAAAAAAAGAAAACACAAGCTAAAGAATCGGAAGAAAATAATCCTTGCGACGACGATGATGAAATCGAGCCAATAAATTATAGAACATCTTCATTGGAGAAAGCATTACGGGAATTTCAATCGCAATAAATTATAGAATTTTTTTTTGTATTAAATAATTTTATTTATTAAATAAAAAATAAATTATTGAATTAAAATGTTAAGTATATATAAAATATCATTGGAAAAAGCATTACGTGAATTTCAATCGCAATAAATTATAGAATTTTTTTTTTGTTTTAAATAGTTTTATTTATTAAATAAAAATAAATTATTTATTTTTAATATTATAAAATATTGTGTAAATGCGAGTTCGACTTAATAATTACAATAATTACAATAATGAACTGAATGTTGTAACCTAATAATAATAAATCTATCAATAAACCCAACCCGACATGTTAAACATTCCAACTGGTCGATCTACGCTTACAAGAAAGCTTGAATGAATATAAAGAACTAATTCTAAAATCTAATATGAAAATATAAGAAGTATTAAAACTCATAACGTAATAAAATAAACGGCTAAAGAAGACTCTTTATTAAAACTTTGTCTTGAACGTCTTTTTCAGTTGACCATTTCCAGAATTTAGTACTTACATATAACTTGTATAGTAACTTATAGTAACGAATAGTGAAATATTCGTTTCTAAGTGAAGTTCTCCAGGTTACTGATTATTTTTGATTATTTTTACATAGTGAATACTGACACTCTTCTGAAGGTATTGATAGCATTTCTTGAGGTTTTTTGTTAGTGAAACATTAACTTCTTAAAAAGTACTTTAAAGTGTATAAATAAGTTACCCGGGCAATTGATTTACGCCAGCCAATCATATGAATGTCTTCCTATGGGGGTAGGGGCAGAATCCGGAAAATTAGGCCCTTATATATACGGGTAGGGCTGAGATGTGCTGATATTCGGCCCAGCCCAGCCCATGCAGAGGCCTACCTGTCACTTTGAAGGTGACAACCAGACAGCTTCTCTATGTCGCCACACCCTATTTGCAAATTTGTATAATATGCTAATCAAACCAATTTTTATAAACAAAAATTAAACTCTTGCTTATGTTTAGAGTAAGTGTGAATTTGGGATTAGAGTAGAGAGGACCCTGAACAATCTATGTAAAGTCATAGTTGAAATATAGCTAATGGAAGCCTGTTTTTTAAAAAAGGTTATATTTGAAAATTGGAGAAAAAGGTTATATTTAAAAACAGCTAAATAGCAAAATTAGTAAATTGACCTGTCTAAAAAATCTTCACCCAGGTCACCCGACGGGTGGACCATGTACCACCCGGGTGGAAACAGGTCAGTTCAAAAAAAGGCACCACCTGGGTCACCCGACAGGTGACCCATCGGGTCACCTAGGGTCAATTAAAAAAAATCTCTGGTGGTTAATATGACTAGTGATTTTACCCAGGTGGGTGTAATCTATAGTTGGTGGTAGAATTAATTTTACAAATTAATACGGTTACGGCATTGCCGTATTTTTTGCTGTAATTGCTGTGAGCTGTAAAGCCGTAAAGCCGTAATGCAGAAATACTATCTGCTATAATACCGTTTATTAAAATTCTGTACTGGCACTTCCCTTAGAGTATCGGCTACTACATATCAGTTGGGAAGAAAATGAGAACTGTCCTGCATGCCCTGGAGAAATACAAACCCTATTACACTTCGCTCTGGAGTATAGAATCAGTAAGATAATATGGTCCGAAGCTTAAAACTCCTGGATATTTCAAATGAGGACAGATCTCCAAAATCATGGGATGAAATTTTCTCCGCTGCGAATGTTAAAGCGCTTGTCAAACGTAAAGCAGCTATATGGCTGCATATCACCTGTCTATATGAGATCTGGTGCTGGTATACCCAGGTCAAGTGGGGACAGAAATGGATACCAGAAGCGATATTACCTGCTATAGTTCAGATGAGAATTAGCAAGGAGTTAAAGGTTCTAAAGGCCTTACAAAAGGAGGGATGTAACAGTCTGGAGAAGGTAACGAAGTATCTTTCTCTGAACTCGTCTAGATAGGTTTTAGGGCAAGTGGAAAGGACTTGGCCCCAGAATAAAGATGTAAATAGGCCGATAGGTTTACTTTTGTTATAGTATGATTTTGTATTAGTTGTCAGTAAGTAAATTTTAATAAAGTATGCCTACATGGTGTCCTCTACGGAGGTTAATAAAAAAAAAAAATTCTGTACTGCATTATGGTTTCCTTTAAATAATACTATTAAATATTTTTCGAATTTGATTCTGTCGACTTTATAGATTTTGTACATGTAATGACTATGAATAAAGGGGTTTGTAGGTCTTTGACTTAAACGTCGTGATTTATTTTTTTTGGCCAATTAGACCAGTCTATAAGTCATTGTTTGAGAACGTCTTTAGCAAGCTAATTGATCAGAAATGACATAATTGTTAACAGTATTTATGGCTTATATATGCATGCATACATACTTACATGTTTAAAATTTATTATGACTATTGTATTCTGCTGCAAAATACACTTTAAGGGTAGGGGTATGTCGATCATTTTTCATATGATTTTTGTGTCACTATTTTTTCTTTTGAATATTAAAAAATATTTTATTATGCAAACTGTTTTAAAATTAATTAAAATTTGTAGAATAGGTTTTTCTGATTCTAATAGTAGTAAAATCATCAAAATTGGATAAATATTTATCGAGATACATGTATTTAAAGGTTAGATATTATTTTATCATATGATGATCATATGATATTTAATTAATAATCTTGTGTAACCCCAGAAAATTTGGAGGCTCCCCGGAAACTTTACAATATATACAAGTATATTTTTTTTAAATATTATATTTGTTAAAATTTTTGCTACTATAAAGAACATAATCTAAATTATTTACTACAAAAATTTGATAAAGATTAATTGTAATAGTAAAAAGTTTTATTAGTAGCATATTTCTATTTTTTGTAAAAATCACGTTGTGGCACTAAGATCATATAAAAAATGATCGACATATCCCCTACCCTTAAATAACTTTTATGTTACCGATTAATTAATGTAAATGAAATGATTGTATTGCAAATAATAACATATTCATCAGTTTTTGGTTTGGATGACTTAATTACTTAATTATAACATTATAATATTATACCGTAGTTACGGTATCGCATTATTGTAACATGGCATTGCGGCATTATAGAATATCACATGAGTTCTCTTAGAAATTTGGTTTAATTTGCATATTCGATATAAATTTGCATTTTGTATCGGGTCTCTGCCCGTGAGTGACCCGTGGGTTGACCCACGGATCACCTATGGGTCAACCCACGGGTCACCCGTGAGTTGACCCACCCGTTCTCACCCGGGCTGTAACAACTTGACCCGGGTCACCCACCCACCCGCGGGTGACCCGGGTGACACCCACCCAGGTCAAAACACTAGGCAAAATAGATATATTTAAAAAAATGCTAATATGGTAATTTTTATAAATCTTTATTTGAAATATGCTAATAAAAAATCAGGTGTAATAAATGCAAAAATAGAAAAAAGCAAAAATCAGAAAAAAGCAAAAATTGGATAAAATTTTTTTTTAAAAAATATATATCTGGTTTTTTTTAGAGAACATAAGTTTTTTTTTTTTTTTTTAGAGATATTGTATTTCAAAAAAAGGTAAAAATAGATAAAAGTTCGATTTAATATATGAAATATAGCTTATAATACCAAACCAAAAGTTCTAACCAAAAAAATTTTTACTATGATGCTCAAATATAACCTCATATAGATTATTCGGGTCCTGAGTAGAGTATAATTTATACTAAAATTTTACAAGAAATTTTTTTGTTTTTTTTTATTTTTTTATTTTTTTTTTTTATGTTAAAGTCTGCTACTATAGGTGAGAGTCTTTTTATTCAAGTATGTGGACCTCGGCAACTTCTACGGGCTCCCAACATTTGTTATATAAATGAAAGTACAACTAGCTACACATACAACTTTTGGTTGTTTAATTTAAGTAGTCTGCCCAAAGGTTCTACACTAGCTGCCATATCTGCAACCCAACTAGGGGATTGCTTATTTAAACCTTCTGGTCCAAGCTTAACCTGCCAGCCCTACTTGTATCACCAAGTCAGCCTTCCAGTACATTAGCCAGCCAAGGACAGCTCTGAATGCCAACAAACCTTCTCTTAGGACTAGTTTATCTTTGCGGAAAACTTGGTAGAGCAGCCACTATCCTATAAAGTTATTAACTATACTTCAGTAATTTATGCATTCACCGAAGCTTACACTTGCGATTAGGGAATACCCTACAACTGCTACTATTGACTCTTTTGCTCTTGTAAGGTTCGCTCCAACCCCAGTACCCACCATTACCTTCCTACTTGTCCTTCCCCGATACGTCACAGACTTCTAATCCAGTTGGCCCAGAAAGGTTGATCTACTTGGCATTAGGTGCCATTATGGTTTTTCTCCCCCTAGTATTTACTTCTATAACATAGATCTTTTTCTTCCGGTATGACTCCAGCAGCCAGGTTGTTAGATCTTGTCCCTAAGGTCGATGTCCAGTTTTCTGGCTTCGGTCCAATATTCCAGTTTTGGTAGTACCATTAAAGATCTTTGCTCCTCCTTACTTGGAACAGAAATTTTTTTGTTAGAAGCCAAAACAAGGATTTATAATTAGTGTTCACATGGATCGGATTGGACAGATATTTTTTAAGATCTGGATCTGATTCGAAAACTGAATCAGATCCATATTCAGAACTGAATTTGAAGCCAAAGATCCGATCCAGATCTGGATCTGATATAGTTATACAACTAATACAATATAATTGGTTAATATTATGACCCATTTAAGATCTATTAATTGGGTAAACACGTGCAGTCAATTACGAAAGGTATAAAGAACTTTAATTGTTATTAATTTATATGTAATTATTTAATCCATTAAAATTATTTACAAAAATACTTTATTATCACTACAATCAATTTATCTAAGTTGTAAATCAGCATAATAAATCAAGATTATAAATACTTATTAATTATTAAAATACGTAAAATCATTTTATTCACATTAATTTAATTGCTAAATATTAAAGTTATTATAGCAAGTTCACATATTAGATTCATGAGATTTATCATTACGATTTATATTATAGCTGATTTGAAAATTAGTGGGACACTTGAAGAATTTTCTTGGTTTTGAAACCTTTCAGTTTCATCTTATGAATTATTTAACTCTTCAGAAACCATGCTACAGTTTTCAGAACTTCAGTCTGATAATAGTGATGTGATTCCAAAAAGTTAGATGATTCATAAGATGAAACCAGAAGGTTTCAAAAACAAAAAAATTTTTCAGGTGTTCCACTAATTTTCAAATTAGCTGTAACTAGTGATGCCACTGAAATTGATTTTTGAAAAAGGCCTATTTCGTCTTCATTAGAGTAAATTAAAATTTTTTATAAGGAAGAGCAAATAAAATTTTATATAGATAAGTTGCTTATAATTTCGTTTATTCAAAAAAAGTATCAAATAATTTCGTCTTTTAAGTAAAATAGGTCAAAAACAATTTCGTCTTCAAATTTTAATTTCGGGTTTTAGAACCCAAAATGCTTTTGTCCTCATATATAGCTGTAACCAATCAGAGTTTACAAAGTACAATTAATCAGCATAAACGGATCCAAACAGATCTTCAGATTAGATCCTCTGGATCTGGCAGATCTTATAAATCATAGATTTGATTTATCTGAATCACTGGATTCGGATCAGATCCGGATCTTAGATTAGATCTTGCGGAACACTATTTATAATCAAATTTTGGTATATTGGCTAGTTTTATAAATCCTGTGTTCAAATAGATATTGTCTAATAATAATATTTTAAATATTGAAATTGATATTTAGTGAGAAATCAGCAAATAATAATATAAATCATATATTGGGCAAAGATAAGTTGATTACTATAATAAGTTAATTAAATATGATAAGTATAAATGCTAGTGAAATTAAACCATTTCAGCAGGTAAAATGGTGAAATAGGTTCACCAGAATTACATCAAAATAAAATTTTGGAGAAATGGTAAAATTGGTGAAATTGGTAAAATGGTGAATTAGTAAATTGGTAAAATAGTGAATTGGTGAAAATGGTGAATTGGTGAATTGGTGAAATAGTAAATTAGTGAATTTTGAAACGGTGAATTAATAAATTGATTGTTTTCTAAAAAAAGCACTTTTCCTTTGAATTTGGTTGGTTAGAATAAAATTAAGGTAAAGTTAATTGCTTTTGTTACTTTACAAAAATTTTTTTATATTGTGCATTTTGCATCTAAATTTGAACTTAAACAGTTAAAGTTTTGATCTCTAAGGGAAGTGCAGTAAATCACGTAATTAGGGTTTACATAGGTCCTGACTCCCCTCCCCCCTAGTGATAGGACTATTGACCAATCAAATTTAAAAAAACTCAAAAACGTCTTTGATCTGAAAATAAGCTACTCCACAATCGACAAAAGTCGCTACATAGTAAAGTTAAATTTTACTAAGCAAATCGAAAAAATCGATTAAGTAAACTTATTCAGCAGATCAAAATACACTTATTACAAAATTTTCATAAGTATTGGAGAATATTTTATTAATTGACTTTTGATTTTTACGTTCGCTAAAAAAATTAAAATTTTTTAAAAAAATATAAATAAGTTTACTTAATCGATTTTTTTCGATTTGCTAAGTAAAATTTAGACTTTACTATGTAGCAACTATCTGCAATTAACTAAAAATCGATTTTCTTTAATATGATTGGCTATTTATACTATATATATATATAGGACATGATATTTGAGGACCCACCCCCCTAAAAAATTACATGATTGTTTGTACTTCCCTAAGTGTACTTGAAATGTAAAAATTTGAACAAAAACCATACTTTTGAAGAGCAAATATAGTCCAAATTCCAGACTGAAATAATTTCAGGCTCTGGAAATTTACCATTTCACCATTCTGCCATTTCACCATTTTACCATCTTATCATTTCACCAATTCACTAATTTACTCACCAATTTTCATGAGTTTGCCAGATAATTATTAATTATTGGTTGCTTTGCATCCAATAACTATATATTATTGGCTGCTTCACATTCAATAACTATCTATATATTNCAGACTGAAATAATTTCAGGCTCTGGAAATTTACCATTTCACCATTCTGCCATTTCACCATTTTACCATCTTATTATTTCACCAATTCACTAATTTACTATCACTATTTCACCAATTCACCAATTCATCAATTACACCAATTACACCAATTACACTATTGCCGATTGGTGATTGGTGAAATGGTGAAATCATTTCACTACTTTGATTTAATTTTACCAGCATTTATAATAATAAGGATTCTTGCAAAGAATTTAAGAACAGAATTAACAACATTTTTTTTAATTGTATTTTTGTATTTATTGGTAATAGGCAACTAGCTAATTATTGATTACAAGTAAATTTTGTTATATCAAATTCTCTTATATCAAGAGTTTATTTGTAACTTTCTTGTATTGAGTAAATTTATTATAGATTCATTTTGGCTTTATTTTCTAATTTTAATTAGTTTTTCTAACCTAAGTTGTGAAATAGCAAAATCTGTTATGATTATCACATGAGGATGAAATCCAGTTTTATTTAATAAAAATATAATAAACTACAAAATTTACTCTAACCCAATCTACAAAGCAAATTTTATTATTTTACAATAGCAAAATTGATAATTTGCTATTATTCAGCAATTTATAATTATAAGTTATTAAATAAGTTTTAATTTGAATAAACATGTTTACATTATAACACATAAAAAAAAGAACAAGAAATAATTATCATGAGTTTGCCAGATAATTATTAATTATTGGTTGCTTTGCATCCAATAACTATATATTATTGGCTGCTTCACATTCAATAACTATCTATATATTATTCAACTTGTATATTTGACTATACTCCTTAAATTTACCCAATCTTGTTTTTCTATTTATGCTTGCTTTTCTTTTTCTTTTTTTTTTTTTTTAAAGGATACTTAGTTTCAGCTAAGAATAAAAAACAATAGCTTACTTGTCCCAGTCACCACGCAGAGGTGTATCCTATGACTAGGGTTATAATTGTATCCTATAAAGGACATAAGCATGGTGGTAAGAAAAACTCAATCTGACCTAGAGTTAGGCGTTGATGAGATATTAAGGAATAAAGAAATACGTGCCAACGTTAACTGTGAGCAGCAAAAGAACATCATTCAAAAGTCTGGAAAGCTTTGAAAATAATAATAATAATAATAAATTATATTAAAAAAATAAGTCGTTCCCGCCATTCCGATTCTACTGTGCAATCATAATCACTACAAAAACAAGCAAAACTGTGCCTCTGTGAGTTAACAATATCTCCTGCTACCGACCATAGATAACGGAGAAATATATAACAAAGGTTGAAAGAGAAACAAAACTGTTCCAAAAAAAAACCACTTATATATTGATAAGCCTAGATGCATTTTACGCGTTTTTCTGATTATCTGATTGAAAATCATTTTGTCTGATTGGTCACCAGGTTTTGTCAATCATTTATGCAAAAAAAAAAATTGTATATCGTTAGGTCAGTAGGTGGTTTCCCAAAGTTAACTGCTAATTAAAAGTGACATTCTATTGGTCAAAATTACAGGGGTGGATCAATTTTTTGTGGGTGCGTTAGGGAAGCTGAGACTGTAAAAAAAGTTCGAGACAGCCAAATCATAGCCAATCAAATTTTTTTGCAATCAACCCAATAAAAAAGTAAACTTTAAGCATGCTCTACATTATTAAAAATTACGCTTTCTGCTTGACTTATTCTACTTAATATGGTAATTAAACGAAAACGCAATTCGAATCCGACGGCACCAGTTTCGGTGCCAGAGATTAAGTCAGAGGAAACTACAACGAACAGCTCTACAAATTCTAGTAAGGTTGAACGTCGAGGACGTCCACGAAAATTCTCTGAATCAGCGGAAGAACTCCCGAATGAAAAGCCATCTAAATCGTCTCGTACTGGTGAAACTTTAAAGATAATCTCTTTTAACCCAAAAGGTATCGGAACTTCGAGTAAAGGAAAAGAAAAAGACGTCGAATCTGTTCATTCTGAACTTACTTCTGAGTATGTCAACATACCTTATTATTTTATATATTGTACTTTGATTCTTTTAACTATATTCAAAGTTTTGCATACAGTGAGCAGCAGGCTGAAAGTTTTATCACTACTGGGCAAGAAGGTATTATATTTTTCAAATGGTTTTTATATGAAATTTTTTTTAAATCCTTAAATTAACGAATGAAAAAAAAAAAATAATAGCCTTGACATCATCCCCTTTATCTCAACAATCAACGCAACAAACATTATTACAAGATACGTCAACTTTATCAGGTAATGATACTGAAAAATCTAAAAATACCCGCCCTCGTAAATGGACACGCAGAAAAGTAGTGATAAAAACAACCGGTGCTGAAATTGCTATACCTGTTTGGTATTCTAGTAAGTATAGTATAATATTGTTCTGATTCAGTTTTAAAAGAATGATCTGATTAAAAAGAATTTTTTTTTTTTTTTATTAGCTGAACCTAAACGATTGAGTCATCATGAAATGCCATTTTAATTGGAAAAGCTCTCAACGCTTTAAATTTAATTTTGCTAACATCAAAAATACTTTAGAATAAATTATTTTTTTTTTTCTGTTAAAATATTGACGATAATAATTAATATAATACTTAAGATGTATTAATATTACATATATTAATAATGTCAACCTAATTTTATTCAAGTTTTTTTAAGTTGATAGATAGATTATATAATTGTGCTGATCGAATTGCGATGATATATTTGAATTATTTAAATGTTAGAGCTTCAATCGACGCATCAGGATTCTGTTTACTTACCTCGTTACGTCACGAAACCATCTCCTATTTATTATCCACAAGCGGAACTTTTTTTATCCGCTATTCCACATCAACTACATTTTACCTATTTCAATCAGCTTTCTTCATACGTTCTTTATTTTCAAAAAAATGATATTTTGGTTGAAATAAATATTTTAGAAAGATTGTATTACAAAAATAAGAACCAACATAAGCGTACTAAATATTTTCGGAAAATTGAAGAGGTGATAAATCTCATATTTCATGTAATTATTTTTTAAAATAATTTTGTTATTTACATTTATATATTCTCATTTTTATAGGTTAGAAGAATAATTCTTAGATTTAAAGAAATGAAAATCGGTGAACTAATGTCTGAATTTATTGGATTGTTCTATGGAAATAACAAGTAAGATTGTTATTGGTAATCCATTGAATAGTAATTCTTCGAAATTTTAATTTTTTGTAAAATTTCAAAGGAATCAAATGCATCAAAAAAAATGGGATTATGTACCATCACAAGAAATATCTCATTATGTTTTAAATAGAGCCAATTGTGCTACAAGCTTAATGGATAAGGTATGACTTATTTTTTTATATTGTTAACAGTGCTTAAAAACTTATCTTTTTTTTTTTGCATTTTATTTAGGCTTTGAAATGTTATCTAGATGCATACACGTAATTTCATTTTCATCATTTTCGTTATAATGTTATTGTTATTAAACGATACCTAACTCTGTATTCTGTATATTCTTGAATTTTCTAAAAGTGATTTTCATTCCCTTCTTTGTCAAACTGAATTCATGTCATTTGCATTGGCTTGCTTGTCCATTCTTGCAAGATTAAGTATATTAACACGAGTTTGGATCTCAGAGATGAAGAAATGTTGTGTTCTGTTGAAAGGGTGGATTGAATGTTTCCCACACGAAAATTCAAATCATTGAGCATTAAAAAGATAATAAAGATAATAATGTAGTAAACTTCCATAATATTGTCGCGAAAATTAATGTTTCACTAGACCTGATCTAATAATATTATTAAAGTAATTTCTTTACTATTCATCGTACAATTTAATAATTGAACATAGAATTCCGCTGCCAAAGGAAAGCACGCTTAAGTTTATCTTTTTAGAGTTTGGATCCGGGGTTAAAAATTCAATTTTTTCACAACAATAATTGATGTGATAAAATCGAGTTTTTAAACCCGGTTCCAACCTCTACTCGGTAGCTCAAGTGTGGTTTTCTCTTGGCGGCACCAACTTATTCACATTTTTAGATAGAGTACAATATTTGAAATTTGGGGGGGGGGGTGTCAATAGAAACCAGGCAAATCGGTAAATTAGAGTTTTTGAGATAACGTGATTTTTGTGTTGTGTTACACAAAATCACATAAACAATCGACAATCCGAGCCTTAATCAGGGGTAGGGTGTCCAGGATTATGATCCGGCACAATATGCGCATAATTTGCGATTTTTACTATATGAAATCGCATAATCCGCTCACTAGTGATATGAATCGAAAATCGATTAGTTGATCGAGTTGGCAACTAATAGATTGACTATTACAACCACGATTTTAATCGATTAACCAACTAATCGATTAATCGATTAATCGATTTTCAACTAATCGATTAATTGATTAACTAATTAATCGATTATTCGATTAGTTGGTTAATCGATTAGTTGTCTATATACCAATATATACTATACTGAATAAAGAGTATATAGAGATCGTACATAGTAAGGTTGCTGGCCGTAAGTAATAATTACGGACATTACGGATTACAACCTGGGTTGCAACCTTAATTACAACTAATGCCCAAAGTAGTAATGTGCCGTATTGCTGTAAAATGCCGTAATAGTTGTAAGTGACGTAATAGTTGTAAGTGCTGTAATAGGTTGCAAGTGCCGTAATAGAGTGTAAATACCGTAATAAAAAAAAATCAAAAAGTTTTATCTTACTCTATATTCTAAATTATATATATTTATCTTATCCTTCGCTTTACTATTATATTTATATAAAATATATAAATATCGAAATTATTAAAAAACTAGTAGTTAGGCACGTCCAAATGTCCGTGCAATGCGCCTAACAGTTTAACCCACTTGGGTTTAATACCATTTAGCTTAAACTAACAGTATATAGAAAATTTTGTGCAGCTAAATAATTTTAACTCTTGACGACAATCTGCTTATCTATGATATTTCTTAAATACATGTGCCAAATTGTTTCATTTCTATAGGAATTTGATATGTCATAAACACATGGCAAAATGATTGTAAAATTATCAACGACGATATTGATAAATAGTTAATTGGAATAAAAAAAATAAAATTAATAAGAAAAGGTAATATGTCACCTTTTTTAATTAGAATAATTAGAGATGAAGATTGAAATAATAAAATTAAATGTACTATATAAGCTTAAAATGTATAAAAATAATTTGAGTGCTGCAAAGTGAAAATGAGGTTGTTGACTTTCAAGTCTATCTTTTAAATTAGCGAGCAATAGATTAAATTAAAATCTTGTAAGAAACTTTTCTTGGCATCATAATTGATCTTTCTTTTTTAGGAGTTCAAAATGAGAACGATTGGCACTAATCTAAGTTATAGTCTGTTTCCTTTTTAGGAGTTTAATCAGAGATTACATGATCTAAAATTAGCCAACAAAAGTGAAAGATGAATAAAATTTTAATATTATAGATGATGTATATTATATTATTCATAGTTTACGTTTCTGATTTTGCGTGACATAGTGATGTAGCTAACTTATTTATACTTATTTTAACTTCAACTATAGTTTATTAAAAAAATTATCCGTTCGTTTAACGGTTTAACCTAACTGGTTTTAATACCATTCCGAAAAGATCAACGTCATCATAGCATCACCCCTTAAAAATTTTCACTATCTGGTCAAATCAAACATGTAACATAAAATCAAACCCTAACACTAACATTATTCTACTAAGCAGAAGCAAAATTTTATGTGATTAAATGTTTCAACCCTTAGTTATTTATGGTATATCTTGATTTTAGTATACCAATTTTTTAAATATTTTTAGCAACTTTCGGATTATAATGTAGATAACGTAAATCACATGATCATCATACAATATTCTTGCTTTCAGGACTATTATAGTCCCAAAAGGAGTTCTTTTCTTTTAGCAAAGATCCCATATGTAAGAATAATAACGACGGTATTAAAAGATAAATGATATTATATATACTGTAGTATGAAGGCATTTATTTAGAAATAAAATAAAATAAATAAAAAAAAGTGCACAGATAAAAATCCGAAATGAACCTGAAATGTATAGAATAATGTGACTTCAGGTGTTATCAAGCTTATTTATTATTTATTGTGATATTATTGATTGTGATTACGTATCGTATAACTTATGATTTTATAGAGCCTAATCTGGTAATTAATAAGGGGTAAAATCGAAAGTTCGAAAACTTATCTTTATAACAAATACAACAAATACATATTATTTTTTTAATAAGTCAGCACTCATGAATAATAAACCGGATCACGACAACTGAAATTGAATTGTATGCGTCATTTGATCAAATTTTAGCACTTGTTTTATATATGCGTGTTAGAATATATAAATCTTTTATATTACCTACAATTTATATACATGTTATTTTTTATTAATAGTTTAATGAACTTTGTTGAAATGAGCAAGAATATATCACTTCTGAACTTGGTTACATATACGATTTGTTACATAAGCACCGAAATTGACCAGTCAGAATTGAATTTTAATAATAATAGAAGATAGATATAGATTTAGTTACTGTGCAATGGTAATTAATCCCTGCGTCAGGGACACGGAAATATTTCGAAATCAAATTTTCATTATATAAAATCGAAATTTTTGCTATAAAATTTGTATCATGTGATATAAAATGATTGGTTTATAATGTTCGCCATTTTAATTTCAGCCGGGATTATCATTATTTTTTTCTTAATGCTGGTCAAATCGAAATAAATCGAAATTTTTACAAAAATCGACCGAAATTTTTGCTTTAAATCGAAATAATATTTCCGTGTCCCTGCCCTGCATAGATCAATAGATCACCTGATGACGATCCTGATCACGGTACCCAAATTCGACCAATCAGATTGCTTTAGTGGACAGACATTTAGAACTTTAGTAAATAGACTAGGAAAATGGGAACCATTTAAAGTCTGAAGGACCAATATTTGTTTTTTTATATTACACTTGATAAGCCAATAAGCATCAGTTTTCGATTGTTTTAATTGTTTTTATTGTTTTTTATGTTACACCTGATCTAGCCAATCAGAATTTAGAATTTGCTAACACACAGACATCGTGTGTACTAGTGCTCTACCTGTAGTGTCCTTCGGACAATAAGTATGTGTATATGCTTATTATTATTAAAACTGATATCAATTTAAACATATGTGCATATAAACGAGCCAAGTTTGTTTTTTACCGTATTTTCGTGTAATAACGCACACCTGTGCATTATTTCGAGCACCTGTGCATTATTTCGAGATGCACATGTGCGATATTTCAGATCAATATTGCCAAAATTTAATAGACATGTGACTATAATTATATTTATAGTGAAACTCTTAGGAGAGGGGGTACGTTATTTCGGGACGCACATGTGCGTTATTGTGAGGCAAATAGGCGATTTTTAAAAAAGTGGCAATTTCGAAATAATGCACATGTGTGTTATTACATGAAAATACGGTAAAAAAAAAAAAATTGAAGGTGCAAGTCAAGTTTTTTAAAGGCCTTACTTACTAAAATTACTTATATTCTATAAGACTTTATGTGCTATAATAATATATTTTATTAGAAACGAAGTGATGTTGATATATAATTTCATAGCTACTATGGCATTAACCTCAAACTCTTACAATAAACAATGCATTAGATGTGAAATCTGAACTTCACGATATTGTATCAAGTATAATTGGGTATAGAAACATTTACTTGTATCCTTTATCATATTGAGATTCCTTCTCTATAAACAAAAGACTAATTTTCTTTCCTTCCTTTTACTCTTTATATTACATTTATTACATCATTTATGACTACTCATCCATTTTAACTAGAGATCCAATCCGTAATCCTATTAATCCGGATTAATCCTATTATTTATATTTGATATATATATCCGGATTTAGTATTTTAAATAGGATTCATCTGTTTTTAAATAGGATGGATCCGGCCAAATCACTAGTAATAACTTACAGGTAGGAACGTCCCGAATAAGAAAATGATGATCCCGATCATGCATATTTGTTCAGCCAATTAAAATCAAAAATTTTTATCATGTAAAGAACATCACATGCAGATTAACCAATCAAATCGTAAATCTTTATAAAACGAAAGAAACGAATTTTAATTAAAATTTATGGCTAAAGTTCAAAATAAATGCCGTTAAATGTTACTGTTAGATAAGCAAGCATGTATTTAATAACTTAAATTGAGATTATTAAATTTTTCTATAGTATTTATTTACAAAACCTTAATAATAATAATAATAATAATCTATATATATTTAATTCTATGTCTAATTCTATATTTAATTCGACATCTAATTCTATGTCTAATTCTACGTCTATTCAAACTTCTAATATATTACACTTACTATCTTTATACAACTATTGCACTAATAAATTCTTTGCAATTTTAACACACATCATATATAAACTTCTTATCGTATTTTAACACCTATAATGATAATAAAGTGCATAGTTAATTAATATTATTCGTATACTTTTAATTTCCTAAAGGATTTCTATGCAACACGTATAATAAAAAAAATATACGAACTAATTACTTCCTCCTACACTAACGCTATTAATCATTTTAAACTTTTTTTTACCTTTTTTTTTTGTTCAACACAAAAGATTTCGTCAACGTAGTGATTGCAATTTACTTATAACTTCGGTAGGTAAATTGTAATATGAAGGTCGAATGATTCAAAATGATTCAACTGAAAGTATTATAGTACGGCATGAAAAATTCAAGTTTCTTAGTATACTTGACTGGGTTCATAGAAGAGATAATCTTCCGAAAAAAGTATATAAAAAAAAATCATTAATAAATTGTGTAACGATCTACAAACTCAGGGCACTCGGGACGTTCCTACCTCGAGTAATAACTAAAAAAAACTTACATTAATTTGTTATAGAACTTCCTACACTAAAATTCGATCTTAATCTTTTGATACACAAAAATTAATTATATTTCGCATAGCTCACTGCATTTGTCTGACACGTTTTTTGTTAATTTATTAAATTCGAAATTGACATTTCATTTTGTTAGATACAGTATTTGAAATAAACTATTCAAATTTGGTTTCATAGCATTTGTAGCCAAATTCGTAAATGTAATGAGTAAAGTGATAGCACTTTGTGCTCATATAGAATCCGGATTCAATAATTGAATTCGGATTTATCCAGATTCGGATTATCATCCGGATACACAAAGTAGGATCCGAATTTAATCCGGATGGCCCTTAAAGAATAGGATCGAAACACTAATTTTAACTACCATTATATGTACTACATTTGGCTCTGTCATTACTAATTAATTTTGCATTAATTATCTCTATTAATACCAATCACGACACATTGATATAATTAATCTCAATTCGATCTCCTACACCATGTATTACACATGAGATTTTCGTTTCATCGTTACCATTATTACCTTTTACTCTGCTAACTAGAGATTGGAATCGGTTTAGTCAACTAATTAGTCAACATAAAAATTTTTAAGATGACTAACTCGATCCCAATCTGTACTACTAACCCAATCACTATTTTTTTTTTCGTTTATATAAGATATCTTCTCACATGATAGGGATGTTAAATAGTCTGACTACTTTAGTTTTTACAGTACAATTATATGTAATAGAGCTAATTTGACTAGGTTGGTTACATATAAATTGTGCTGTAAAACTAGAGTAGTCGGACTACTTAACATCCCTAGACTCACATGGCATTTTTCATAGCGCTAGTGCGACTGTACCAAGCTACTACTTATTAGCTATTACGGCCATTACAACTATTACAACCATTACTTCCCTTACAACTATTACACCTATTATGACAATTATATCTATTACGACTATTACACCTTTTATGGCAAATTATTACAACATTAAGGTAAAAGGTTGCAACTTTACAACTTGGCTAAACTATTACGGCATGCAACCTTAGTACATAGAATATATATCAGATATTTAACTAATCGATTAGTCGATAAATCAACTAATCGACCAAATAATTAACTGATTAATCGATTAATCGATTAACTGATTAATTGATTAATCAATTAGTTGATTAGTTAAACATAATCACTATTAATCGATTTTTTAAAAATTTTCAACTAAATAATCGATAATCGATTATGATTTGTTGCCCAATTCTTAACACTACAGCTTACTTTCATGCAGCATGTAAACAAAAATTGATTGGTTAAATGAATAAACTGGTAACTGTAATCACCTGACTTGTTGTTTTTTTTGAAATTTTATTGGCTAATGACTCAAAATTTGCATAATTCGCATAATTTGCAATTTACCAGATGTATAATTTGGCATTTACCGGATCATAATCCTGGACACCCTAATCAGGGGTCGTCTAAAGCCATGTCCATCACATGATATAGAGGCAAATCTTACGTTTTTGATACTCCTGCACTTACTTTTTTGATACTCCTAAATGTACCCCAAAAATTTTATTACTTTTTTGAGACACGGCGATTTTAAAAAAGTCATGTGACCACCACAATTAAAATCGACCAATGGAATTGCAGATAAAATTCTAATAAAAGGCTAAAAGGTTTTTTTAATCGGAACTAATTTTTTTATTATATTATTATTATTTGAATTTCTAATAAGAGTTGCAGAGATAAAAATTACCATTCCAATAGTAGTAAACACATTAAAATTGGCTTAGTGTATTATGAAATATGAGTAAAAAAATTTCACGAATTTTTAAAGTTTTTTTAAAAAAACTAAAAAGTCGCGAAAATTTTTTTACTTATATCTTATAATACACTAAGCCAATTTTGATGTGTTTACTACTATTGGAATACTATTGGAATGGTAATTTTCATTTCTGCAACTCTTATTAGAAATTCAAATAATAATGATATAATAAAAAAATTAGTTCTGATTTTAAGCCTTTTATTAGAATCTTATCTGCAATTCCATTGGTCGATTTTAATCGTGATAGTCACGTGACTTTTTTAAAATCGCTGTGTCTCAAAAAAGTAATAAAATTTTTGGGGTACATTTAGGAGTATCAAAAAAGTAAGTACAGGAGTATCAAAAACGTTAAATTTGTGATATAGAGCCAATAGGATTGTTTATTTTGATCGACACGGATCAGCCCGAAGAAACAAAAACGGTGAAAAAAAGTAAGTTGCAAAAATACAAGAAACAACAGTTTAAACCCATCTTGGTGCATTAATAAAAAATGTCGGGAGGACAATTTTATTATAAAACATGCTCTAACTCTAACCCCAAATTAACACTTACCCTAACTTTAATTAAAAAATCAAAAACACATGACTGGACACAGCTTTAGACGTCCCCCTTAATTAGCATTGATCAGAATGCATTATATAACATAAACGTTCTAATTGATTGGTTATTTCTGATTAGATGATCTATTCTGATCTATTAAAATCGGTTTATTAATTTCCAACCAAATTGTTTAAATGCAAATATCTTAAATTTTTATTAATTAATCAAAGGTTCATTATTAAATAAAAAATATTCTTTGTATTATATACAACCAAACAGACCACCAACTCTACTGGCTACTTTGCCCAGATTCAAACAATATATCAACTATTATCCAAAATGCAATTAGAAACTTTTCCTTTTCAGACTTATTGATATAACATCCAATGAACTACAGCAACTACGTAACAATCTCATAACACACTACTGTTTTTCCCCTACATAACTATACTCTTTAATATTACAACTTTTTATACTACAATTCAGGGGTTTATCCCCATATCACTTATCAACATTGTATCTCAATATACCTCATACAAAAATGTATCTAATACTATTGTTAAACTCCTCTTGCTTATTTCACAAAAAATTCATGAATAGTTATGGAAACCATATTGTATAAAACTCGCAAACTGGGAATCTTCACAAAATCTGTTACAACAACCTTTTTACTCTATATCTACTAAATCTACACGCATATTCTCACACAACAAAGCTCTATACACCTATAATTGTATATGCGGCCTACCAGACCAACTACATAAAAACAATACAAATACTTGTCCACTTCTTGGGCTAGCACTTAGAAAAATAGACATTTGGTCACATAATTGGATCAAATATAGCTGTCCTACTAACTCTATTCTCCACATCCAAATCTAGGTGAGTTTTAACTACACTGGTAGGTTTAGGTTGCAAATAATTTAGATAGAATTAGTTTATCTATAGTCTGAGTCTTAATTTTTGTATAATAATTTGTAATTCGAAAAACCCTTTGAGGAATCTCACACATTTTATTAATAAAGATAAAGGCAAAACCTCACCTTAACAACAAAAAAAAAATAAAAAAAAAATTAAAAAATATTCTTTACTAGTTTTTATATTAGTTAAGTGTAAAATCTTAATTTTGAAAAATTTTTGATTTGCCTAGTTTCTGACACCTCCCTATTTATATGAAATCGGTTGCAAATTTATATTGTGTATGTAAAAATAAAATGCCCATGTTTAAATCTAGAACTTCTTCTACATGTATAAATCTAGTTAGAACAGGTTTGGTTAACAGTATGATATGTGTATTGTTAACCCCAAACTTTTCAAACAGCTCTGAAATAAACGAAATTATTAAAGAAACAAAAATGAATCCAACAAATGGTGTGATAGTTATGTTCTAAACCTGAAACTCTCAACTGTAGAATTAGAAATTTTTCAAAAGAACATCTGGAAATTTTTTAAACTAACATCGTTTACAGTATACTGATTGCGATATTTGTCGATAGAAATTGTTGCATAGGAAATCAATTTAAATTAACTAAATTAGTTTTAATTAATTTGATTTAGAATAAATATATGCAACGCACCTTGCAATATACTAATTCATCGCACACATATATGTAAACATATTGTAGATCTGTATAACAGATGTTCTATATAACAAAAATTTAAATTAATATAAAGGTTAGGGTAAGGGTTAGTGCTAGAAATTAGAATAAATAATAGTATATACAAAATTTTGCAAGTAATTTTTTTTGTTAGAGCGTAAAAGGTGGGTAAGTAGATGAAATTTTTTGATATTATAAATTTTAAAAAAATTTCTTTATTTTTACACAAAGAAAATTTGCACATTACACCTGATCTTCAAATTTAATTAGTAGATCATTGGGTGCGATATACAAGCATATCGCAAAGTGTGATGCCTAATTAAGTCCTTTGAATTATATTAAGTAAAATAATAATTATTAGTGATGCACTAACATAAAAAGTTTTTTTTTGTATTTGTTTTTAATTTTTCTTATAGCCGATCTTGATCGAGACCGATTTTTCACTTGACCTGGAAAATTAGTGCTTCGATCCGTAATTCGATAAATTCAGGTTCATTTGATAATTCAGATTAATTTTGAATATCCGTATCTGTTAATTTTAAACAAATGGATTCGTATTATATATCAAATTAAGGATAAGGATTATCTGAATTATAATCTGAGATATTGCTTATGTAGTATCTAGTATTTTGTTAGACATACGTATGTATAGTACATGCTAGAACAATAGAGATCCAACTTTCTTGATCAGATGATGCGAAGTAATTGAATTTGGTAATATAGTATATATTAGTTAATCGAATAGTGTTTGTGCATATAAAGTTTGAGTAGAGTTTATAGTTTGTGCTATTTATACGTTGTTGAAGACAGAGATTTGGACTGGTATCACAGAATGAACAACCACCAACTACCAAGACCAACAAAACATCCTACAATATACCCAATAATGAGAGGCATAACAATTTGGCGAGGCTAAGATGTATCGGGTATATGGTGAATTCACGAAACAGTTCTTTTATTAAATGAAGGACAAAGAAACCAAGATCAGTTTATCTTTATTACAAGACAAATCAATAATACATCTTTTATACAGATCAAAACTAACACTATTTATAAAAAAAAGTACATAGGGGCAGAAACAAAAAGAACAAGATCGAATTTTTCCTTGATCAATCTTATCACACTATAATCATTGACAATTGATTTTTCCACATTTAACTTTGGGGAGGCTGTTCTGATAATTAGTTTAGCACTATCAGATAATCTGATCTTGCAACAATTGATCTCTTTTTCTTCAATGGAATCGTAAAGGCTTGGTAATGGTTTTTTCACAATCTTTATATGGTCTTGCAGAGTATTAAGACCAGGATCAGGTCTTGTATCCTCTTTTCAATTCTTAAAAAAAATTATATGAATTACATGCATCACAGGATTTCAGTTTATAGGGGTCTTGGGATTCTAATTTCCTGCTATGACAAACTCCAAATTCTGCCTGCTTTACACTTTGAATTATGTGAATTATGCAATAAATTTTTAAAATTATACTACAGATTATGCAGATCAGATAGAAATATGCAGAATTTATTATTATAAATTTTTTATCGTTATTGTTATTATTAACGATAAAAAATGATTCATATTTGTGCTATGTAATTTGCATCTTTTAGACTCTTGTGCATTTTTCTTAATAAACTTGTGTTATTTTTGGCAAAATCTTAGTTATACAAAATTACAAAATGAGAACTCAAGATGTCACAAAATTGTTTGCATTTTTTAGATATCATATTCTTGATCATGCTTATGATTATGCTCATGATTATGCTTAGTGGAAAAAATTTGTGATATAAGACTAATTTTATATGCTTTTTGACCTTTGAACCTTTTTTACAAGCTTTATTCTTTAGGCTTATTAATTTATTTTCTTAATATTCATCAATTTTTATTTTTTTTCGGTTGAATTTTTTACTGGGCTGATGAAATAATAATCAATAATCGTCAAAAAAAAATTCGAAGATTTTAATAAAACGAAAGACAATTTAATATCACTTCTAAATTTATCTTACTAAAAAATTTAAATACAGTAGCATAAAGTTTAGACCATACTACGCACAACCAGTGATGTGCCACGTATAGTACGCAAAAAAAAGGTTGGAATATTCTAGAACAAATGATAAAACTATTTATATATCAAATTTTATTTATAAAACTGCCTTTTATTTTCTAAATAAAGTTATTCATTGCAAAATTTTGTATATCATCAGCAAATTTATAGTAGCACAATCTTTCGAAAAATCTTGCGAACATGCAAAATCTTTCGAAAGATTACGCATATGCAATATATTTCGAAATATTTCGCAATGTATTTCGAAATATTGCAGGTTTCGAAATATTTCGAAAATGCTTTCGAAAGTAAATTTGAAATATTTTTTGAGCAGACTGGCTGTGACTGGCTGGATCAGTAGATATAACCTAGGTCATACCAAGGACGTATTGGACTATATTTTCGAAATACTTCAAATATATCTAAATTAATCAGCATATCTGTATTACAAGATTAGATTAGATCTTATGTTTATTAATTAGATCTATTCACATTGTTTTTTTATTTCGTTTTGTTTTTTTTACTTTTGCTTGTTTTTGCTTTTTTTTGCTTTCATTTTGTTTTTGTTTTTTTTTTATTTATTTATTTTTAATTTTTTTCGTATTTTACAAGAATACTAGCCCTTTGCAAAAAAACCTACAACTTTTCAGAACTTAGTGCATGCCTATTCAGACTTCCAAAACTTTGCAAGAACACACAACAGATTTCACCCAGCAATTTCTAAATGCTACTTTAGAGAAATGGGCGCAAGTTTTTGCAAGTTTTGCAGGGTTTTTGCAAGTTCTTGCAAGGTTTCGCTTTTTTTATTTTTTCATTTCATGTTTTTTGTTTTTGTTTTTTTTTGTTTTATTTTTTTATTAATTTATTTTATTTTGACACTTTGAGAGAACAGAACTCTTCCTTCCTAGTACTTTGCAAGAAAACCTACCTAGACTTTTTTGGCACTTTGCGACTTTTTTAGCATTTTGCAAGAACATTAACATGACTTTCGAATTTTTAAATTTGCAAGAACGCGAACTCTTATTTTAGAGAAATAAAGATTTTGGGCTTCGTTTATTTTTTTTATTAGTTTGCTTACATTTTTTGTTTTTTCATTTGTTTTTTTTTATTTATTTTTTTAATTTTTATTTTATTTTTATTTATTCCTGACTTTTTCGAAACTTTGCGACTTTTTTAGCACTTTACAAAATTTCTCCGGCAATTTGCAAGAATACAAACACTTTTGAGAAATGGTTTTTTTTTATTTTTTTTACTTCTTTACTATTTTTAGGAGGTATTTAGAAAAAAAGAGCAAAACAAAGGTATACCCAAACAAAAAAAATAGCCAAGCGAAGGCAATAGAAAACAAAAAAGCGAAGACAATAGAAAACAAAGAAGCGAAGATAATAGCTAACTTTGGGGTGAGCGAAAATAAGTGTGTAGGGCTAGTTTTTTGTATATAGTAATAGAATTAGATGCGAAAAAGTGCGAAAGAAGATAAAATAATATATAATAATGTAAAAATAATACTGTAAAAAATGTATAATAATTAAAATATAATATATAATGTAATATGTATAATATATAATAATAATAAATAAAAAACTAATAATAAATAAAAATATAAAATTTAATAATGCGAAAATTTTAAAAATTTTTGAAAATATGCAAAATATAGTGAAATATTGTGAAAAGCTGCAGATTTACGCGATAATATGCGAAATATTACCTCCTGCAACCCCTAAAATGAGATAATTAGATAGGGTTTGCATTGTTTTATTTGGTCTATTTTGCAATATTGCGCAATATATTTTGCAATATTTCACAATATTTTGCAATATGTTGCGAAATATTTTGAAAAAAATATATACTGAAATCTTTCGAAAGATTGCAGTTCTTTCGAAAGATTTCGCGTCAATCGCAATTTTTTCAAAAGATTTCGGTATACAATTTCTTTCGAAAGTTTTCGCATATTTATTTTGCTGATGATAAATGGCTTATATATTATACATATACCATATGTATTGCACATGCTATACACACTATACAACTACTGTATACGTACTGTATGTACTGTATACTAAAAAATTCAGATACTGTATCATATAAATGTCACGTCACTATACACAACATATAATACAAAATATTTATCTACTGTAATTTAAATCAAAATGGTTTAAACATTTGATTGAAAAAAACTTATCAGGATCTTCCGCAACTCTATCGGCCGATTACTTGTACTAACAAAATCACTAAAATTCCGAAGTGAAGTTACAAAGAAAACAGAAGGAAAACTGAAAGACACATACAGTTGGCAGCTATTATTTAGGAATACAGTTAATTGAGTATCTTGCTAGTAGCCCCAGAGTTTATCATTTACTATACTACCGGCACTTGTCATTTAGAGGTAAAGTTCATAGACTACCTGCTGACAAGCTCAGAGTTTATCACTCACCAAACTAAGAAGACTCCGGTTGGTTCACTGTCGGATATTGGACTTACACAAGAAGGACAACACTCCTTTTTCTATTACAAGTGAAGAAATGGTGCAGTCGATTTTTTTTTACGAAGAATTTTCAGAAAAGTGGGCATTTTGCCGTACCCCTCCAAAAGATCAGCAGTGTTTACTCTGTCCAAATCAGGAAAGCTCCCATGAAGTTGGATTTGATCGTCATGAGTGGCTTGGAAACAAATCATATGGACTGTCAGTTAAGGTTTTAGGAGAAACACTTTAGAAAGTTCTCAAATATTTTAGGTTTAGTAGTCGGGTCACTTAGACTAGTCTTAGACTACTTTTTTTTTCGTTTAACATAATGGGACCTGGGCCATTGTTGGTTAGGGTTTTATGTTAAAATTTTTATTTCGAAGTCTGTCGGTTGTTGTGAAATAACCTAATAGCTAACTTTAGGCCACAGGTAAAGATCTAAAGTAGCGGGAGGCAATAGTGAAGCCCGAGTTTTTTCATTCCCTTAGTTAAAAAATATATATTATCTTCCCTGCATATATTAATAATATTAACTAATAAAGAATAAAGAGCCTGGTCTCGGTTATAAAACGAAAAAATAAAAACATTTGATTGAAGTACTTAGGGCAGTGTCATTAATCACCTGATTATTTTTTATCAGAGGCCTACCCCCCCCCCCTCCCTCTTCCTCAATATATAAATAGTCAGGTTCTTATATATAATTTCAACTTTTTTTACCCCCCTCCCCCCCTAAAAAATCACCTGATTTTTGTTACTCCCCTTAGGATTTTTTTAAGCATCAACTTAGACGCCATTTCATAGTGATCGAAATAGTGCACAAGCATTATGGTGTAATTTTGATTATTGTCATAACCTTTTGGATAAAATCAATAATATAAATGATAATATTATTGAAGCATTACTTTTCTAATAATTGTAGTGATGCTCAATTGCAATGATAGGGAATTCTAAGTAGTTTATCAAAATTTTATAAAAAATGGGTGTCAATAATGAAAATCCATAATAAAAAATATAAAAACGCTTGACAATACGGTACTTTATTCATTTTACTATTTATAAATTTTTAATAAGTCAGCACGAAAAAAAGGTGATTGGAGTAAAAAGTTTTTTACTGAAATGGTAAACTCGCTGTTCATTTTTTTATTATTTCAAATTTTTCTTCGCATAATAAACTACCTTATCATCTAATGACAAGCTCGATGATTGATTAAAAATACTTTCCTAAAGTTTAATTCCCAACATACTGTATTTGCGCGTAAAAACTCACAGGAGTATAATTTCGAATTTTGGCTTAAATTAAGCTTAATTCGTGCCGTGCCTCAAAATAACACCCAGCTCACTATTACACGCAAATACGGTATTTTCTGCTTACTTTGACCCATTGATTGAAGCGCTTGAGAATGCCCTAATGCCCGATCTCTACTGTAAGCATAATGATTGTTTTTTCAATATTGTATTTAAAATAAGCATAGTTTTCTGTGAATATAGAAATGAGTTCGTGTTAATTATAGATCTGCTCAATTTTTCAGGACTTAACAAGATTTTGAAATAAAATTGATAAGTTTTTATTTAAAAACAAATATACTATTTACTGTATTTCAGTTAGAATTATTGCCGTTTGCAATATCCTGTATCCTCTCAAAAATTATCAAAAAAAAAAAAAAATTGTGGTGATTACTAGTGATTTCTGATTTCTTAAAACTGCCCCGATATCACGATATGAAATTATAATATCGGAGTAGCAAAATGAAATTAAAAATCAATAGTAATCACCAGTAATCAAGCACTTTTTTTAAATAATTTTAAGGAGGATTACAGAATTTTGCAAACCGCAATAAATTTCCATATTTTAATTTTGAAACCTAAGTTATGATTTTGCAAAAATCAGCATAACGATAAGTGATATTCAAAAAGGTTAAATAAAATATCCCTCCTACTAGTAAAATGCATTAAATCTCTTCAAAATTTACTTTTTATATTAACAATACTAGTAGTTTATTGACCTATCACGCACTGCAACAGTGCAATGCGAACCCTTGTTATTGTAAGTACTGAACCCCCATCAGTAACTTACCAATAAAACCATAAAATCTGTGTAATATAAAATTACGAAAAGAGTCGTGTTTACAAAACTGTCTTTTGCGTTAAACAAAAAAATTCACTGCAAAATTTTAGTATAAGGCCACGCAAAGTTAATTTTTTAAATTTCAATCATGCCAATTATTCCATTTTTGCTATTTAATTTTTTCTCCGGTGTCACCCGATGGTGACCTTAATTTTGGAACACCATGTTATGCAAAACGAAAAATTAACTTTGTGTCCTAATATATGTTTCTTATTAAATTTTTATACTACTTTAAGATATGTTTTATTACTTAACATTCGAAATTTCAAATCTGATAATTTATGAAATTTATGTTTCGTACAATCAAATGCTGCGTCCAATAGGAACTGGTGGGAAAATTGATAAACCCGTGTTACTCGATCTTTAATTCCTGCATATGCTTCTGCGAATCGCTATCGCAGATCCGCGGTATCCCTACAGGGGTCACATTTCTGCCGGCGGACGTAAATATGATCGTCACGGGATTTGCTAACAACGTATAATATAATACGACCAGAAATACTTCAAGATTACGATAATAAAAGCAAAAGCTACGTTAGGATAAAAAAAACCTCAAGGTTAATCGTAGATATCGAATATTGAAAGCTTTATTTAGCATGAATCTAAACGTGTTTTTTTGTGTCATAGTTAATTTTATCTTTAAATAAGGTGGAATTACGAAAAAGGTGTGCACATACGTAGTATTGAAATCGTTAAGGATTGAATTCGAATTTACCAATTCGGATTATAAATCGGATTAAACCGGATACATGAAAGAGAATCCGAATCTAATCCGGATTGCTTTTTTAAAATAGGATCGAAGCTCTACGGAAAATACCACCTACATCCTGGTGCTGTTGTTTATATCTGCAATTGTCATTTGAGCACGTTCCAAATTTGACAAATTGCTAGAGATAGACTATCATGCGAGAGGAATAAGTAAATATATATAGATATATTTAATACACGCACTTATTTGCGCGAGTAATACAACGACATTTCGGCACATTACACAAAAAACAGTCGAAGCCTAAGGCTAACCTTATGTTTCTAAAATTCACATCCCCTACCCTAACCTAACAATTAGATTATTTCCTTTTTAGGTTTGTATTACTCACGCAAATTTTATCTTTATAAATATTATAATTAGTTACCTTTTTTAGATCTGATAAAACTGAAAGACTTCGATCATATGTCTGATGTATCCGTTCTACGAATTGTATATTTGACAATGCTAAATTATGGTCAATTAATCAAAAAAAAAAAGAAAATTGTAAAAGTTTTTTTTTTTAAAAAAAAAAAACTCATTGACAACAAAAAAAAAAATTTTTCACCATCCAATGATTCCATTTTCTCTTTGCCATTAATGAGCTCTACATCTTCTACCAGCATCGACTGTCTCTTTATCAGATCTCGAATTAAAACTTCAGCTTGGTCAGGTAATGTTTTACGATTTTGCGCGACAAATAGTGTCATCTCTTCGATCTCTGCCTGAAGTGTTTGTACCTCATGTCTTAAGTTTTCATTAAGTGGTTCAGTATCTATAAATCACCATTTTTTTAGAAAAATTACGCGATATTTCTGCATAGTTATATCATTCATGAGAAATAAAAAATTATTAAATACCGTCCTTTTCCTTAAGAACCTCACTATAATCTAATCCGTTCACTTCTAAATTTGGAGCTGCCAATTCAAAAGTATCATTGACCCACTAGTGAATAAAAGACAATTATCAATCTTGTTTTTTTTTTAAAAAGTTCGAGTCCTATACACATGCCTTTTTAACGAGAGCTGTGACTGTTTGACCTAACTGAGGATCAGCACCACTCCCAAAATGCTTTTCTACGGTTTTTAGTGCGGCATTTTTAATTTCTTCTTGTATATAGAGTATATCTTCTTTTGTATCTGCATGAATTTTTGGAATATCTCTTTCCGTCATTATTTACAATTAAAAGAGATCATAGCATTGGACGCGTGAATCTACCTATGGTATAATGTGCGAATCTGTATTATATAAAAAAAGGAAATGATTATCGTGTGAATTATATAAAATTTTTGTTTAATCAGTTAATATAGTGAAATGAAAATTAATTTTTCACAATGTCTGTAATTCGACCTGTAATTCCTGAAAATAAAGAAATACTTGAATGGTGCTCAGATTTTAGCAAACTTGAAACTTATGTAAGTGGTAAACTACCTCAACTAATAAGTTGCACGATAATTAATTTTATTAAAGTTCGATAAGGTGCCCTTGGATAAACAACAAGAAGTCGGTGGTCAAAAGCTTAAATCTTTGCTTAGTGAAACTGAATTTCCCGGTCCAGTTCCAATATCCTCGAATAATCCCATTACTTTCTCATTATCCACACACCAATTTCAGTCAGTGCGAGTCGCGTGCAGAGTTCGTTTTTCTACACTTTTGATCTTAAATGTTAATCATACAATTATACAATTTTCGTAATTATGATATATGATTTTACGTTCAATAGATTATACAAAAAACACGTTTATATTTACAGCATATTGAACAAAACATACCTATTAACGTGCAACCTGCAGTCTTTCATGCCTTGATTCCACTTGGAAAGTACGCTATTTTTCAACTTTTCTTACAACAAACATTCTCTTTATTTCATTATCTTATTAAACTTATTTCTCATTTAATATAGTCATTCTTATAGTAGAGATCCACGCCATGATCCTATATTTTTATTCCATCGGTGGATAATAAGATCAAAATATAATGGCGTCAACTTTGGTTTTGAATTTGATCCAGATGAAAAGTCTGCAGTGGTGTTGGAAAATTTATATGAACGATTGGGTCAAGATATTGCTGTATATATGCACACATATATATTTTTTATCTTAGTTGCTTATTTATTTAATTATGTATTTATATACCTCTTTTTTTTGATTAAAGTCATTTGCCTCAGGGTCTATGTCGCAAGATTCTATTTCGATTTCTGACTCTGTCCACAAAATATTTCGCTGTCAACTGGCTTTTGAGTTAGGGGAATATTATTTCTCCAGAAATAGTGAAAAATCCTTCTATTATTTATGTAAATGTAGACTTGAAGGTCATCCTTATGATCGAACAAAAGAATATAAAGCTTTTTGGTAAGAGAATTAGCGTTCATATACATTATGATAAGTTCATTTCTAATTATTGCTTTCTTGGTTTTCTCGAAGTACAATAGACCAAGACAGATTATCTGCATTAATTAAGGGGACGAGTGTTATAACGACTTTTCCACCATCTGAGCAAATAAACTATTTTAAAGGTGATTTAGATTATGAAGGAGTGTATAAGGTCTTGTTGATATCGTTTGAAAAAAATGACTCGTTTATTATGTCAATGGAAGAAACACGTGCTCTCGTTGATCAAGCTATTAAGTTTCACAAAGAATTTGCAGCGATCAAGATCGCGGTTTATAATGCTTTAAGATTACAATCAAATGCATCTGTTGGTTAGTTTCTTTAGTTTTGAGTTTTTTTTAAAAAAAATTTTTTTTCCATGTAGATTTATTTATTTTTTGTTTATAGATGATATGCTTAGTGAAGTGCCTGTGCAATGTATTCAATATTTTCACAATAACTTTGATGAGCAGGTAGTAAAGGATATAATTGAACTAGTAAAAACCATTTATGGAAACTTCCCTGGAGTAAAATTAAATGTGAATCAGAGAAAATTTCTTTCTTTATTTTTCGAAAAACTCGATAATGGTAAAGTTTGGGATGTCATAAGAAAAACTGAAGGTATGTTTAATGTTAATATCATTTAAGAATGAATTGAATGCATTTTCACCAATTTTATTTCAATTATAGGGTTGGAGTTTGTGCAGTATCCACTCGAAAAAATAATCGAGCCGCTAGTTTTATTAAACACGCGTTGTAAATCAACAAATGTTTTCAAACATAAGACTAACGGCAACAAAAAATCTAGCCAAAGTCAAGAAACAAGATTGAATATCGTTCATGATGATTTTCAAATTCCTAAAAGCTTGAAACATATTCAGGTTCATTTCAAATTTTCTTAAAATACTTTACAATTATCACAATTTTATTTAGGCTAATCTATTCTTTTAAAGCTTCGACCATCTCGACCTCCTAGTACAATTCCTTTGATATTCCAACCTTTAAATCAATCTTCTCGAATTGGTCGAGTAAGTGGATTCATCCTACCATTTCATTACGGCCTAAAAATTTATAATTGAATATATATTCATATTTGTTTAGAATGTTTCACAAAATGCTATTTCTTCGAGATGGAAGACTGTTGAAGAATTTATTAACTCGGCATGTCATCAACAATCTTTGGATAATTCTAAATTAGAACACATGGAAAGTCTATGTAACAATGCCTTGGATGATGCTCTAAGAATGGATTTACAGGACTTGGTAAGAAACGTTTTTCTGTCAAAATTTAATATATCAAATATTATATCAACTTAAAATAATTTGAATCATTCTTAGGAAGATGCTGTACGGATTTTGATGGATAATTCACGATGGCAATTTTTGAGTAAATTCTTTACGAATATACTAAAATTGAAATCCAAGAACGAATTTAAACGTTAGTTTTAATTTTTTTTTTTTTTTTTTTTTTTTNTACATTAAACGTTTATAATGTAATATTTTATCAGACGCTTATCCGGCACAATATCATTTCTGCCAATTTATGCTTTCGTGTATTCGTTTATTAAAATTATACTCAAAATACGTGCAAGGTATGAGATTTTTTTTTTTTTTTTAAAAAAAAAAAAAGATTATTTTGAAAACATTTTAACAATTATTACGAATTTCGTCAGATAACTATAACGTTGATAGTGATTATGAATCCATATATCAAAAAGAATTTGATGTAATATTCAGCATGGACTACGATGATGTAAGAAGCTTACGCGTTTCAACGCACAAGTTGATTAAAGTTCTCACTCTGTTAGATAATAAAAACATGGTAAAATTGCATAACATTACTGAACTTTTAAATAAGCAATATACTCAACTTTTATTTTTTTATTTTTTTTTTTAAATATGCAGGAACTTTCTCTTAGAATTTTGACCAAGCTCAAAAACTTGAAATGGGCACATCAAGTAATTGGATGTTTGATTGTTGGATATTTATGTAGTCGGCAGTCTCAACTAGGTCGAAAGGTATGTTATTGATATTATATTTTAACATTTATCTATTAGCACTTAACTAATGAAAATGATATATGAATCGTGAGAAAGCAATTAAATTCTCAATTATATGGACCACTTACTATTCTTTTAATGTCAACCGAGTGCGCTCAAAGACATTGGCCTAAAAAATCGCAAGTTTCATCATTTTATAATCTCATTGATTGTCGCGAAAAGCTTCATATTAATAAAATTACGAATTGTTAGGTTTAATAAAATTGCACATGTGCTTGATGAGAAAATAAAACCAATTCGACTTGATTTTACGCATTTGTTAATACAGTTGTGTATTGAATCAGCCAAATACAATAATCCGAAGTATTGCTATTATCTTCGTTTGGCTAATATATACTGCCTGCAGGGGTCACCTTTAAAATCCTTGAGGTAAATAAATTTATTTCATCGAACAAGGTGACCTCTTATAATCCTCATTAACAAGTTATTTAACAGATATAGCATGGAGGCAATTGCGTTGAAAACATCTTTTTATATGTTTCTTGATAAAATAAATGAATTATGGCCTATGCATACGATAAAGCAAATGATTTTATGTTCTCTTTCTCGTAAAGGTAAATTGCTTGTATCATTTATTTCTTTAATTAGTCATTAAAAGTCCTAATTGATGATTAATATTGTTTAATTAGAACCTATTGCTGCAGTTGTATTCCACCAATTTATACAGCACGAATTTGGTTGTTTAAATGAGACAAAGCCTTTGCTCGATTTGGCGATAAATGACGGAACATTACAAAAATCTATTTTTACCAAGTTTATATTTGACATTCAAGTGTTAGAGCACATTTGTAGTATCCTCTTTTTTTCACCTTTATTATTTCTGATTGAAGGTCAAAAAAAAAAAAAGAAAAAAAAAATTTTTTTTGACTAACACCTACTGTGTGATTATTTATTATTCCTTAATTACATAAAGAATATCTATATAGCAGAGGCGAAACTGTAGAGTTTAACGAAATAGTATGATCAAAATTTATAATTTTTCAACGTGTTTATGTTCGAGAGTTGGTTAAATAAACTGAACTTTCGCATCTGTCTTTTTAGTCAAAATGGTTACGATCACATTTAGAAGAACAAGCACCATCAATATTCTCTAAAGGTTACACTTTCTCTGAAAATGATAAACAAACAAAGTTCAAAAATTACGTCAAGCATAAATCCCAAAAAGAAGTAATAGGAGTTGATATTGATCCAACACATCAAGAGATTGTTATTGAGGAATTGAAGCGCCAGTTTATGTATACTGTACTTGAATGGATTGATGAGGAAAATGAGGTTTGTTTGATAATGCTATTATTTTTGTTATTCATGGATTATTTGTTAACCCGTTTATTTTCGAACAGTTCAATGCTAAATTTCAAAGCTATCAATACATAATTTTTATGTTGAATTATTTAATTGTTGTATTCACTGTTCTTTGTATACTCAGATGCGAACATTCCTTTGTTTTTTGGGGTCTTAATTTACTTTCCTATAATCAAAATAAGGTAGATGATAATGTAATAGATTGGATGGACACCGAAGAGACTATATCGACAAGTTTAGAAAAAAAATTTTATTGATTAAAATTTGGAGTTCTGTATAAATTATTAATTATTATTTGGGTGATAACTTTTCTGTCTCTTAAAATCTTTATCTCATGCTATTTAAACTGATGCTTGCTTTCACATGATACGGAGTATGACAAATCGTTTACTGCATCATCGATTCTAAATTAAACAATTTATACAGTACATTTTGAAAATCTAATTATTTATGAAAATTTAAATTAGAGATGCCAAAAATATAATAAAAGAACTGTAATGCAGCATATATATATATATAGTAAGTGTTATTTTTTAAAATACAAGTTTTTGTTAAGTATAGTTTTATTTTTTTAAATGCACTTTTGACCCAAGTTATTTTAGAAGGTTGGTTTTATCGAATTGTATTTAAAAAAATTTAACTAAAGCTTTTTAATTCAAATCAAATTATAAAACTCTGAATTTGAATTTAATTTGAATTTAAAATTTTAGATTTGAATTTGAATTGATTTATTTGAATTTAAAATTTTAGATTTAAATTGATTAATTTTCTAGATTTAATTTGAATAATTTTTGCTTTTTTTGTTATATACAGTTAAGCCTTTCTATAGTCACCTTCTCTATAGTCCCAAAATCAATAGAGTTACAATTTTATTTTTACCAACTTTTTTTATATTAATTATATTTCTATATAAGCACAATTGGCTTATAGTCACTATTACATTTTTTTAAAAAATGAATTTTATAAATTGTTATAGCTAAAGTTAGAAATGGCTGAAGCTAAAAATTTTAATTATTTTAATATAAAATTTTCCAACTTTTTTGGAGCCTTTTGTTAGGGGTTTTTTTAGAGTTAGGTTAGAGTTTGGATTAGTTTTAATAATAAAAGAGTATAAGTGGATTTTGGTAGAATTTATATTTTAAATCAAGGTCCCTAATTTTCAGTTTCAGCCATTTTCAGTTTTAGCTATAACATAAATTATTTACTATATTGTTATTTTATTAATATAAAACTTTTAGTTTTGATTTCTTAGCAACTAACAAACTAAATTGACTGAAATTTTTATTAAAGATATTTATAATATTAGGCTGCAACATTAAACTTTTAGCCAATTTTGATTAGTATTTTTTGAAAAATTGTTTAAGCAATTCCTCAAGAACTGCTAATTCAAATTGGATAAAATTTTAATATGTTGTAACATAATCTTATATCTATTTTAATTAAAATTTCAGCCAATTTTGGTCTAGTAGTTGTTGAAAAATCAAAGTTGGATGTTAATATAAACTTTTATTTTTTATATTTTTTTATTTTTTTGGGGGTTTTTTTTAATATTTAGATTTATATTAAGTTTTTCAATAATTATCAAATTTAATTGCCTATATTTTTAGACCATCAGTAAAGTAATAAATTTAAAATATTTTTATATTTAATTAGTAAAATTTAATACTGAAAATTTACAATAGAAAAACAAAAAAAATGAATAGAATTAGAAGCCAATAGAACAAACATAGTAAACGTGACAACCCTGATTACAATATATTAAAATTTCAGCCAATTATATTAGTAGTTCTTGAGAAATTGCTTAAAAACTTAATTTCTCAAGAACTACTAATCCAAATTGGCTAAAATTTTAATATGTTGTAACCCAATATTATATCTATCTTAAGTAAAAATTTGGTTTGATAGTTGTTAAGAAAATCAAAGCCGGATATTGATATAAAATTATAATTTCTATTAAATTAAAAATTTTTTTTAATAAAATATTATTTTATATTCAATGACAACAGTATTTTTGATATATATGATAGCCAATAAAAAAACTTATCTGTTATTCTGAAATTAAATTATGAAATTAATGAAATTATTTCAATCACCAATCGGCAATGGTAGAATTGATGAAATTGATGGATAAGTGAAATGACATGTAAAATGGTGAAATAGTGAAATAATAACAATGGGTAAATTCCAGATTGCATTTACTCTAAAGCAGGGACGATGATATGTTGTGCTTCACAAAATATCACAAAAATCACAAAATTTTGTGAAAATCACAAAATTTCACAAAATTCGATAAATTGGCATGTTTTCACATAGTTCCGCCACAAAATTTCACAAAATTCGATAGATTGGCATGTTTTCACATAATTTCATGGAAGGTCCCCGAAATTCCTGGTCGGAATGCATTGGAATCCTGGTTGGTAGGGCCGAATTTTGCCCAGGATCATTAAAAAATTTACTAATAAAATTGTAGCCATTCACTAAGTGAAACGTGCCCAGCTGATAATTTTGCTATAGAACTTACTAACTAGTAGGGCTAAATGCCGACCTAAACAATTATCTATGATGTATTTTAACCAGAATTGAATTATTATAATTATCGAAATTTTTTATATAGAACTTTGAGGGTTTTTATATATTTTATGCTTTTTTTCATTCTTTATATAGAACTTTTTACAGTACAAATAAAAAATATTCAAATTAACTCTCAAAATCGATCCACAACAAATCACAAAATTTACTATCCCACCACAAAATTTACCTTATTCCACCACAAAAAATCATCGTCCCTGCTCTAAAGTTATTTGTTCGAGCTTTTTTACATGTTGAAATATATCTAAATATATAGTTCGCTTTATTTACTTTTAATCCATTTTGTATTTGCCGTATTTACCCAACATATTTATATATTTTCCCTAGCTCATTTTAATACCCTGGGTACACGTGTGAAAAATATACTGTATAGATATGAATATGTTTTCTCGGCGGGGGGTCTAAATACGGCCTTATTTATCGTTTCACCATTTCGCCAAGTTTTTATCTTGATGTAATTCTGGTGAAATTGTTTAATCTCACAATTCATTTTAAAAAAAAAATCCAAGTTCCCCGTTACAGCAATTACCCAGGTATGTCATAGGTATAAAGGTTTCCATCTCTAGTTAGTAAATATTTAAAATAATGAATAAAAGAAGTTGATTAAATGACAATTATGGTCCCATAAAAGGTATCTTTCTCATGCAAGACGATCTGTGATATGCAAACATACAATAAATACTGTATCACTATTTTTGCATCGATAAAAATAAACTTTTTTTCATTATTATCCCTTCGAGATAAGTTTAGATAATAAGTTAAGATAGATCAGGCAGCTTATCATAGTTAACTTTTATTGCTAAAACATAAATAATAAAAATATGTTGATTACATTATACGACATCGTCGTAGTCTTCTTTGGTTTTGTGCTAGACACCTTTTTTCGTGAAATAAAATCACGAGGATCTCATAAAATTCCGGAAGAAGGGCCCCTCATTTTTGTTGCTGCACCACATGCAAACCAAGTAAGTTATCCATACATTTCGATCTAGTTTTGTGTTATTCATTAATATTTTATTTTTATCCAGTTCGTTGATCCGCTCATTCTGATGCGGAATAGTAAGCGACCTATTTCCTTTCTGATCGCTGAAAAATCTATGAAACGCAAATATGTTGGCACTATTGCTCGTTCTCTTCATGCAAGTAAGTTAGTTATTGATTTTTATTTCCCCATTCTATCGAAAAAAATCGAAAAAATTGGAGAATTATGCCGACATAGCAACACATGACCTAATCATGTCAAGTCCTAACTCTAGCTCAACTCCAGCCCAACTTAATGCCGGCATATTGTGCCAATAAAGTTAATACAGGCCATTGCTATGTCAATAATTCTGTCGATATAATTTCCTGAAACTTTATAAATATTAAAACAAAAAATTCTTCTTCCCAAATAGTACCTGTCATAAGGCCTCAAGACTTAGGAGTGCCTGGAAAAGGAAAAATTTATTTAAGTGACCGTAAAAATGAACCCTTTCTTATTAGTGGTATTGGTACGAAATTTACTGAGCAATTGAAAGTCGGCGGTCAAATTTCCTTACCAAATGATCGTGGATCATCCGAGATAACTGATATAATATCAGATACTAAATTGAAAATTAAAAAAGAATTTAAGGATTTAAAAGCTTTGGAGATGTTGACACAACCTGAAGGAACAACTTATAAATGTTTACCACACATTGATCAAAGTAAAGTTTATCAAGCAGTGTTTGAAGTGTTAAATGCTGGAGGTTGTGTTGGAATATTTCCTGAAGGTGGAAGTCACGATCGAACTGAAATCCTCCCATTGAAAGGTTTGTGTCTTAAATTTATTACTATTGGCCACTGCTTACTGTACCTCCAAAAATATTATCCATGATTTAAGACCGGGTATTATTTACCATCCCTATAGCTTATTATTTTATTTATTAAATAAGACTCTGGGGGTATATCTATATTGATTTTACTACTTTTAATATGATATATCCCCTAAATATAATACGCGGCTTGTGTAAGCAACAGTCAATTGTAATTAATGTTATTATCTGATTTTACATTAATTTCATCTTTTACACATGTAGCGGGAGTAACTATTATGGCTTTGGGTGCTATGGCTGCTAACCCTAAACTTAATGTCAAGATTGTACCATGTGGTCGGTTGGAAATATTTTGTAATTTTATATATCTCTATTCTATAACCTATTTATTTCTCAGAATTTTTGCTTCTTTAATAGGTTTGAATTATTTTCATGCCCATCAATTTCGTTCTCGTGCTGTTGTTGAATTTGGTTCACCTATTTTGATACCACGCGAACTAGTTGAAAAATATAGAAAGGGCGACCAAAATAAAAGGGATGCCTGTAGCGATTTGTTGGGAATAATTTATAATGGATTAAAATCCGTGACCGTTAATACTCCAGATTATGAGACATTGATGGTATTTTCTTTATTTTTCAATATTCAAAAAGTCTAATTAGAATCTTTATCTTATTGTCTGATAAATTCTATTTAATAGGTTATTCAAGCAGCTCGTCGTTTATATAGACCTGAACACCACAAACTTGAACTTCCTGAAGTGATGGAATTAAATAGAAGATTTGTTGGCGGTTATATGAATTTTAAAGATGATCTAAGGGTCCAACAAATGAATAAAGAAGTCATGACATATAATCAACAATTAAAATATTATGGGTTAAAAGATCATCAGGTTCAAAAAACTGCCTATGGTGGATTTAGAGCCTTATTCTTACTATTACATAGAATTTTTCTTTTGATATTATGGAGTATTTTAGGCTTTCCTGGGTAAATAAAGATTATCTTAATATAATAATATTCTGATAATTAAAAATTTTTCTATATTTATAGGATGATATTGGGATTTCCTATAATGGCTATCGCTCGAGTTATTAGTGCCAAGAAAGCGAAAGGTTGGTCACATCAACTCATAAATTATATATTATGTAATTTTAGTATTATATTAATTATTATCGCCTTTTTAAAATTGTTATGACTGTAGAGGCTGTTAAATCTTCATCTGTCAAGGTTAAAGGACGTGATGTATTGGCCACTTGGAAGTTACTTGTGGCTCTTGGTGTTACCCCAATTTTCTACGGAATTTATACTTTAATAATATTAATTATTGCTTATAATAATAACTGGAGATTTATATTGAATTTCGGAATATTATCCCCAATAGTTGTATTAATTATGTTATCTGTTATTACTTATGGAACATTGCGATTGGCTGACACTGGACTCGATATATACAGGCGAGTTTTTTATGGTGACTTTTCGCTGTTTAGGAATATCTTAATAATTTTTTATTCAATTATTAAAGGTCGCTTCGTCCTCTGTTTCTATCACTTCTACCTTGGTCTAAATCATCAATTCAAAACTTACGACAAAGTAGAGAAAAATTAGCTTTTGATTTGACAGAGCTAATTAACGAGCTAGGTCCAAAAATATATCCAGATTTTGATGCTGCACGTATAGTTCAAGAGTCTAAAAAAGCTAGTAGATCACCATCACCATCAAGGCCACCATCAAGGCCATCATCATCATCGTCGTTAAGATTACTCTCATTGACAGATCTGATGGATGATAAATTATTTAATTGGGAAAAGGCTGATGATTCAGATTACGATGATGTATTTTTCTTCCTCGACAAGCATGATGGTGGTAAAATTACTGGACGTAGTAGGTCTAATTCTTCTAGTAAAAGACTTTCAAGTGGCAAAGATGGAGCTAGTAGCAGTACATCATTAACAAGAGTGAATTCATTCAATTCGATCAATTCGAATATGGAAGCGTTTACAAAATTACCAAAAACAAATACAATATCATCATTTAATATTCCAGAGGTTAGAATTACTGATGATGATGGATATCAAGGGGACAAAGAAAATTCAATACAAACAAAGAAGAACGTTTAATCTTTTCCATTTGTATTTTTTTTTTTCTTTATTATTATTATTATTGCTTCAATGTACAGATGTATATTTATTTATATATTTATGCTAAAAAGTATTCGTTATGTACATTTATTGGATCAGGCCGGTCGTCCCAGTCTCTAATAAGACTGTCTATTGGTCCGGTTTCAATCCCAAAACGGGGTTTAAAATTATGTGATCGTATTAGAGATTTATTTATGTTGATGAAAGGTGTGTAACTAATTAAAGCTTGGCGAAGTTAGTGCATCTGAAAAATATGTACCAGGTTTGTGAGCCACACTGAATATCTTAAGAATTCTTATATTTCAAGCTTCATCTTTATAAAATTTCGAGTTTCACTAGAGTTTTGCTTCGTCTTTCATCTTCATCAGCCTTAGGTTTCATCTTTTATATCCTAAATATGCGATTGCAAAAAAAATTAATAATGTTTTAAGTAGTTATATATATTATTTAAGAATTAATGAAATAATTCGTGTGTACAAAAAGCATGAAAATAAAAACCTGTAAATAATTATAGTAATTCATTAAAATACATCTACAGGTTTTTATTCCCATGCACTAGTATCATAATTAATGTGGATGGTGATAATATAGCAACATAAAAACACTCGTGATAAACCAAAAAAGGTGTCTTGCTAATAAAATCATAGCAGAAGTTCGGTTTGATTGGCTAAAATTTGAATAAATATGATTGGCGACGATCATTTATTTATACAGTCAATTGTAATTTTTAAAATACCTTTATTAGTAAAAATCGTCACGCCATATAAAAATTTTTTTTTGTAATACGTGACGAAACAACAAACTTAAGCAACCTATTTTTCGTCTTTAACCTACTGTATTTTAATGAGAGATACAGCTTATCGGCTGATTTTGTTTGTACCCCAAAAATTATAGGGTTTATTAGATAAACAGTCAGTCATTTGACACTCCGATTGATATGATTAAGGTTGAGGCATCGATCTACGTGGCCGGATGATTTTGCCGGTGATTATCAGATTAACTGATAATTCGAGTAAGATAGTGCCAGATGATATATCGTAGCGACATATGCTTGATCAACGTTAAGATAATCTTTAATTGTTCAGATTTTCAATTGGCGTAAGATATTCTTCTTATCTCCGGTTTCATGTATAGATGCTGGTGAAATTAAATCGGAATGGTGAAATGATTTCACCATTTCACCAATCACCAATCGGTATTGGTGTAATTGGTGTAACTGGTGAATTGGTGTAATTGGTGTAATTGGTGAATTGGTGAATTGGTGAATTGGTGAATTGGTGAATTGGTGAATTGGTGAAACGGTGAATTGGTGAATTGGTGAAATGGTGAATTGGTGAATTGGTGAGCCGTAAAGCCGTAAAGCCGTAATGCCGTAATGCCGTAATGCAGAAATACTATCTACTATAATACCGTTTGTCAAATGCTGTCGGCATTATGGTTTCCTTTAAATAATACTATTAAAAAAGAGGGTGGTAGGTCTAGATTTTATTTTGACTTAAACGTCGAGATTTATTTTTTTGGCCAATTAGACCAGTCTATATGTCATTGTTTGAGAACGTCTTTAGCGAGCTAATTGATCGGGAATGATCATTGTTAACAGCATTTATGGTTTATATAAGATGATACATGCCTACATATATATTTACGTGGTTTAAAATTTATTATAACTATTGTATTCTGCTACAGAATACACTTTAAATAACTTTTATGCTTACCGATTAATTAATGTAAATTAAATTCTTGTATGGCAAACGTACTAGAAACGAAAACTTCCAATATAAATACACATGATTTATTTGATTATATACGTATAATAGAAGATAGACGCATATAGAGCAAAAGTGGTGCTCACTACTAAAACAAAGCTCGAATGACTAATCCTACTATCTCTAAACCCAGGCTGATATCTATAGTTAATAAACCTGCTCGCTTTAACAAACCAAATCAATTTAAGAATATCTTAAATATAAAACATATGGGCTAGGTGCTGGGAAAAAATGACAAAAAAAAAGATCCTCGGAAATCAATTTTTATATTATAAATTATTTTGAAAAATTGTCATTTTTGGCCCTTTTTCCAGCACCTATAGTAGCCCATATATTCCATAGATCTCTCACGCGAACAAGCTTCAAACACCTAACTAGCTTTAAAAAAATAAACAGCGTTTTGTTAAAACTACTTTTGTTTTTGCGCATTTTAAAATTTAAACGTAGCTTTTTTTCTTTACCTTTTGCAGAAAGTCATATTTAAGCCAACCTATCTTAAATTAGAGATTATTAGAGACATTTTTAATGTTGACTTTCTAGCACCTCTTTGAAGCTAAGGACGATGTTTGTTAAGAATGGTTACTTGTGTAATGTTGCATTTTTAAATGTTACCCAGACAATT
>QKWP01001470.1:53138-128813 GCA_003550325.1 Gigaspora rosea
ACAGAAACCAGTTTATGTACTGTTTAGTACATTATCTATCAGCATGAGAATATTTTTTTGGTAGATATATCTCATGATTTTAATCATACAATCAATTCTGATTGACAAAAAAACCCTAAGTCATTTACCCCCTAAAATGACTTCACCCTAATCTCACCCTAACCCTAAAGAGTTTCATTGGGTTTCATTGGATAAAAATCACAGAGGGGTAAATTTTTTGCAGGAGCTACCACAGCTCATAAATCCACAGATGTTAATGCTTCATTTAAAAAGTCAATCACTTTTTTCTTTTTTTTATTTATGTGATCTTAGTTTAAAAAAGGTAGGGGAGCAAAACCTGCTTAGTTATTTAGGTTACCCACAAGGTTATTTCGTAATCCGTAGATAACTATATAATCTAACAAACAACCGGTTTAAAAATTAGTAATAGTTTTTTTAAAGGATATATCCATACAGAAAAAAAAAATCTGGGTTTAATATTACAATTGTGCCTTCTGTCTATTGTGTACATTATAATTTAGAATATAACGTGAAAAAAAACCCCCAAAACAACGTGAGAAACAGCTGCCCATAAAGGGGAACACCATGTTAAAATTCTAAATACTACATCAATATATTGTATTATTGTACAATTGATTTGTTGAATGATTCAACCAAATATCAAGTTTGAATCTAGTATTGAATACTAAATCCTGATTTAATAACCTAAAAAGGCAAGAATATTTAATTTTCTCTAGTTATTGTGAACCATATATTTATGACGATACATATCTTTTTTGAAAATTAATGGCATCACGAAATTCAGAGGCTGATTCTAATACATTTAGCGTCAGTGAAAATGAACCACAAGAATATAGTGAAACAAATGAAACAAGTGAATCAAGCCAATCACTTACTAAACACAAATTTGTTAATGGTAAAAAACAAGGAGATATTTGGCTTTATGTTAATCAAGGTATTAGTTTAGGTCGAGGACATTATAAAGCTAGTTGTAAATATTGAACTGTTTAGTGGGAAAGAGGTCGACCTGATGATATGCGCTTGCATCTTGCTCGACAATGTTTAAATGTTCCTGATGAAATTAAATATTTTTGGCGGGATTTTATTGCTGAAGAAAAAACTCTGACATGAAAAAAACCAAAACATAATCAATCTGAAATTACAATTCATTTTCCAAAAATTGAACCACTTTTTGAAGCACGAGTGGAATCTTTAAATAAAGCTATTTTAAAAGCTTGGATCATGTGTAATTTTTCATTCAAAACTGTAGAAAATCCTTTCATAATCGACTTGTTTCAACTTGCAATTCCTGGATATGAACTCCCATCACGTGATAGGCTTTCTGGTCGTTTTTTAGACCAAGAAGTTTTAAGAATTGATAAACGAATTAATAATGATCTGGAAAAAGAAGAATATCTTACATTATGTATGTAATATCAAAATGTTTTTAAAATTATAATTAATAAAATTTTAAACCAAAATTTTTTTATAATAATAGCCCTTGACGGATGGACGTCGCCCACACATAATTCAATTTACAACTTTATTATAACTACATCTAAGCGTAAGGAATATCTTATTAAACTTGAGAAGTATAACAAAGTTAGTCATACGGGAGAGTTTATGGCCAGTGAAATTTTAAGTTTTATTGAAAAAATAGGAGTTGAAAAGTTCGCGACAATTGTTACGGATTCAGGAGCAAATCTTCGAGTAGCTCGTCGAATTGTTCATGACACTTATCCTTCTATATTAAATATTAGATGCGCTGCACACGCAGTAAACTTGCTTGCATCTGATATTACTAAATTAGATTCAATTAAAGATATTATTACCAAATGTGGTTTAATTTTAAATTTTTTCATAATTCTCATGTTGCTCATGGATATTATTCAGAACAACTTCGTCTTATGAAAATCAAAGGTGGGGAAATTAAATCATATTGTAAAACTCGTTGGAGAACACTGTTTACAACAGTAGATTCAATTGTTAAATCCAAGCCCGTTTTTGATTGGGTAAGTGTAATAGTTAATATTATATTTATTTAACTTTAAATTTATAGCATATAACGGTAGTATAATTTTTTTATAGATTTTGGAAAATCACATGTCTGTAATCACTAATGCTGCAGTTTTTGATCTTCTTGAGGATGAAGATTTTTATATTAAGTGCCATCAGATTTCTGTTATTTTAAAACCTGTAAAGGAATTGACAAATTGTTTAGAAGCTAAAACAGCCAATTTAGCCGATGTTTTTATTGGTTTGGTTAAATTAGCTGCAAATATTAATCGAGTTGAAAATTCTAATCTGTGGAAAAAACATTATTATTAATTTTAATCGACGATTTGATAAACTTGTAAATCCTGTTACAATTCTTGTATACTGGCTGCATCCTTTATATAGAGGTATATATAAGTTAGAAATGCGATCTGATTATAAATTTTATATACATGTATAAACACAGTTTTTATATATAAAATTTATAATTAGATCACATCTATACAATATTTCGATTTTGGCTAATACTGTATATAATTATATATATATTTTTAGGCTGTGGCTTAAAGAGAACCGTATTGGATAAAATTTATGAAACAGCTGCACTAATCTGGAATGATTTACATTATTCAGAAGAGTCATGCACACAATTATTGGTAGAAATGCGAAGTTGGAAGCGAAAAGATGCTCCTTACAATCTTTCCTATAATTTTACTTGTGAAACACCAATTAAATGGTGGCGTAGCATATATGTTGATGATGATCAAGATCAACTCCAACAATTAGCATTACGTTTATTCTCAATTGTTCCTTTACAAGCCGTCTGTAAAAGAAACTTTTCAATACTTAAATGGTTTTATGGTGATAAACGAACTCGGCTTTGTCTTTCTTGAGTAGAAGATATGGCAAAAATACGCTCTTACTATCTTTCAAATTCTGATAAAGAACTTCAACTTTATGGTAAAAATTTAAATAATGAAGAGCTATATGAAAGTATTAATACATCTATGGTTACATATGATTTACTTGAAACTTCAGACGAAAATACTAATAATGATGAGACTAATAATTTGGACGATATTAACGAAAGCGAATATTTGGAAGGTTTAACGTTAAATATTGCAGATTCAGTAGATTTAACATTAACTGAGTTTTTAGCATCTGGAAATGCAATATTTTCTTCAGAACCCGTTATAACTAATCGGGCTAGAAATGTAGGTAATATGGATTATGATCCTATTGAGTTAACACGACGTCAAATGGACGAAAAGGATTAAAAAATTTATTATATGTATTAATATTTGAATCATGCATGTAATAATTTTTTTCATATACTCGATCTAATAAATATAAGGTTTAAGTGGTAAATCGTTATTATTTGAATGTTGTATGACAAAAAGTCAAAAAAAAAAATTTGTATAGTACGTTATATAAACAAATCTAATTCTTTGTTGCATGAAGTGAAAACCTAGAACTTTATTTGATAATTTCTATGATTGGTTACAGGTTTTCACTCTCGTGGACCTACTTTTTATACTTTTAAGATCGGTAGTGGGAACATAGAAAAAGTGCAATTTATTTTTAACTTGCTAGTGCAAATAAGAGAAAATGGAATTAAAATAGGGTAAAGGGTGATTTTTTTTCGTACATACAATGTAAAAAACAGCTCCATACCCTTATTTTCATGATGAATAAGAATCGGGTTCGCATTAAAACTTCCAATGAAAAAGAGAGAGTACAAAAAAAAGTAAGACTTACATACTTATATCGTTAATCACTTAAAAATCAATTACTAATTAAAAAATAATATACTTTTTGATTTAATTGTATATCGCACACCTATTGAAGCATGCTAAAAGTATGCTAAATAATCTTGGATTTTATTAACTTGATGGAACGTGTAATGCTAGGTATCATTATCATGAATGAATTGGAATTGTGAAGAATAATATGCCCGAATTTTATCAAAAATCTGTTATCAATCTAATTTTTAAAGAAATTTTATTTTTTTTAGTGTTCCGATTAATGGTTATGTATAATACACATGAACTATTTAATGTTGGATATTATTATTAAGAAGAAATTATATCGAATAGAGGGGCGTAATAATAAGAATCGGTTAGTAATCAACTAAGTAAATGCTAAAAACTTCGATTCATATTAGCTATTTCTGAACCGATATGTAATACTTTCAAAATAAAAGTAAAAAAAATCATTTATAAAATAATTTTATTAGATCATATAAAAATTACAAATATTACAATGTAGTATAACCCTCATAAATAAATGCTATTTCTATTACAGTTACCAGGAAATATATTTTTTTTATTCTTAGCATTACCGATGCTGTATTCATAGCAATACCCAGATTATAGTCGCCATCTTCAGCGGATTTTAATACAATTCAAACGTTTTCTTTTCATCTTCAACACTACCTATACGTTCTCATGATAGATCCAAGATTGTATTTTTCCAACAGAGTTACCACCTTTAGCGGATTTTAAATACCACTTTTTTTCATCTTGAGTAGTGTAAAAACCATTAATTTTGGTGAAAAGCCGTAGTCTTATATTGTTACCAATATAGTATAGGCATTGATATAGAAATTGGCGCTGCTAAAGACATATAAAATATGTAGAATGCAGTAATTTTATTTGCGTATAGGCGTTACAGAAGACAAAAGTATTACGTTTGAACGGTATTCAAAATCTGCTAAAGGAGGCGATTTTAATGGACAACACAGACTTGTGTTTTATAGTCAATTAGAAAGTAAAAGAGCAGTTAAAATTAATCGAGATTAAACAAAAACAACTGACAGACAGCAAAAATCGTTGAAAAATTGCTATTTTCAGTCTTTCATTAGTCTTTTTATCTGAATCCTCAAACAGTAAGTACCATCTTCAGCAGATTTAAAAATAACATTCAAATACCTTTCTTACATTTTTTTCAGCGCACTCTCATAATAGAATCTAAGATTCAATTTTCCGTCAGGATCATAACCTTCAGCAGATATTGAATATCAATAAACCGCTTTTTTATATACGTCTAAAGATCGTAACAATACACTATTAACGCTAATTTAAAATCAACCCTTTCTAACCCTAATAACGGTAAGGTGATGATTGAGGTGTGGATTGACTTGGTCCGAGGAACTAGGGTCGAATAGAGCTCTAGACTCAGTATTATCAGTACCTACGCTATGTTCATTAAAATATATAAAAAATGGTTGTTAATAATATATTAATAAACAAATAGGTTTAGTAAACGACTAGTACTGTATTTTGAGTATAAGGCAAGATCGCAAAATGCACAGTATAAAAAAAAATTCTGTAAAGTGACAGAAGCAAGTAACTTTACCTGAATTTTATTCTAACACTAAACGAGTTCATCGATCTCGTTGAAATAAATAAAAGCAAAGGTCTTTTTTAGAAGACAACCAATTCGTGAATTAGTGAATTGTTGAAACGGTGAGTTATATATTTTTTGAATATATTTAATTTTAATGAAATCAAAAAATTACTCATTTTGAATCACTAAAGTTAAATTGTTGGTGAATTGTTGAAAAGCTTACCATCGGCAAGATGCGATTGGCACTTATTATTGCGTTACAGTAGATTTACAAACTCAGCAAGACCAAACCGTTACTCTTCGGGAACGAAATAATATGAAACAAATTCGGATTAATGTCTCTTCTCTCGCTAATCATTTAGGCGAGAAGTATAAAAGTTTTTACTAAGACTTTTTTCGGTAGTTTTGTCTTTTGATTTCTCGGCAACCTTGTTCAATTTTTTCTGTTTCTTTTTTCAAATGAGAAAAATTAAGACTATCGAGATTACTATTATAAATAGTAAAATAGTTAATTGGGTATTAGTATGGTGAATTGATGAATTGTTGATGACAATCAGCCAATAATATGCCGATTTCTGAAAAAATTTTTTTAAACCAATTCACCAATTCACCGTTTCACCAATTCACCAATTCACCATTTCACCAATTCACCGTTTCACCAATTCACCAATTCACCAATTCACCAATTCACCAATTTCACCAATTTCACCATTTTCACCATTTTCACCATTTCACCATTTCACCAAAATTTTATTTTGGTGTAATTCTGGTGAAACTATTTCACCATTTCACCTGGTGAAATGGTTTAATTTCACCAGTATCTATAGTTTCATGTACTGTATATCTGTATACGTTATTCTGAATTTTACTATATTCAGTTGGTGCATTCTGCCTTATTTCTTCTAATGTTGGAAGGCAATTCACTTTTTCGGATACTTTATTTCTATCTCGAAAATCAAATATTTGTAAGTACTTTCTTCCGTAATAATTATTAAGATACTTATTAACTTTGGTTAGCCTTCCTCGCAGTCTGTTTATTTCGAGAGTTACACCTTTCTTGTATTTTTCAATAGCAATTATTTCTTTCGTCGTTACTTTTTCTGTCTTCTTTTTAAAGCTATTAAATCCTTTTTCTGTTAACGGTGATATGTCATTTTCTTTTTGTTCGTCAAGTGATTCAATTTCACAGTAATTGAAATATTTTCCAATTTCTTTAAATATGAAGTCTTGGTTCTTTTGTAGCATCGGTATCAGGTTCATAAATATGACTTCCTGAAATGTATGCCACATCCAGTCAGACGACTTGTCTGGCTCCGTTGCTATCGGTTCTTGTATCCAATCCCATGGATATATAAATATCGAAAGTGTAACGTTATATGTTGCATCTTGAGTTTCACATCTTTGAGCGGTCCATTCAAGTTGTGATGGTACTGTTTCACTCCAGATCTTCTGTAATTTTTCTTCTTCAAGGATTATTCCTGATTCTTCAAGTGTTTCTCGCATTGCTGCGTCTTCTTCTGTTTCTAGGATTTCATTTCCATAATTATCCTTATGAACATCTACTTTTCCTCCGGTTCCTTGCATCATTCCTAAATAAGGTTTATCAGGATGTATCCTTTGTGATAACATTATTTGTATTCCTTTTTCGGAATCTCTTCTGAATATGACGACTTGTACTAATCATCTATCCTTTAATTGTTTATCCTTCTGCAATATGCACAGTTATTGTAGAAAGTCATTTCATAGGTTTCAGTAAGTCCTCTGTATTCAAAGATGGGTCGATATTGTCTGCATCTTGAGCATTGTCGTGTTCTTTCATCGATTTCCATTTTTGAAGTTCTTTAGCTTTTCGTATTGGATATTTCCATTGTATGCTCCTAATTTTCGTTTCTTTGTAAAATATTTTTCAAAGTAAGGTTTCTCTTTTCTCTACAGTCTTTACACTTGGTACGTATTCCTCTTTGTCCTAATCCAAATTGTGAGTACTTTTTGTATTCGTTACAATTTGCACATTTATACATTTTTGTAGCGTGATCAGGATTTTCTTGTATAAACTTTTTAAGTTTTTGTATTCTTTTCTCAATAGATTTCTTTTGAAGGTATAACTTCCTTTGTTCTTCTGCTTTGAGAGTATTGAGACACGATCTGCACTTATTACAGCACTTATATTGCTTCTTAGTTCTTTTATTTATATCAAAGTTGTCTGTTTCTTTATGTACTTTGCAATTGGTACAAAGTGGCATTTAGGCTATAATGGTTTGAACTTTTCTTTTGATGTAAATGTATTCATGCCAGATATCTATTTTAATAGATATTTCGTCTTCAAGTAAATTATCAAATAATGCAATGACGTAATAATATTTTCTAGTATATGGTTGATTATTGATATCTTTGTATATGTTTATCTTGATTCCAGGTGTTCCTTGGTGTGCTATTATTTGCAATGGATCTTTATCCGAAATAGTAACACAATAGTATGCTTCTTCTTTAATTTCTTCTTTTAATAAGCCATAAGGGTGTAGTGCCTTTTCTGCTTGAGTAGTAAATAATGATGATGTTATCTCGTGAGGTGGTATGTCTGTTGAGAATACCCGTAATATAATTTTCCAAATATATATCTATCTGGTATTACAGATATTAGAGCTGTTATTTGTGATTTGAGTACTGAAATGATGTCTGTATTTTTTGGTAAATGTGTAAATATTTGGTATATGGTATTGTTGAGATGTTGTAAATATAACGTTTTGTATTTTGTTGATATCGAACTATATTTAGTTTTTGGTACTACTTTTATTTCAGTAGGTTCTTCTTTATTGAATATTGGTGTATAGTTGAAAGTACTATCTTCTGGTATTTGTTCCNGAGCTGTTATTTGTGATTTGAGTACTGAAATGATGTCTGTATTTTTTTGTAAATGTGTAAATATTTGGTATACTGTACTATTGAGATGTTGCAAACATAATGTTTTGTATTTTGTTGATATCAAATTGTATTCAGTTTTTGGTACTACTTTTATTTCAGTAGGTTCTTCTTTATTGAATATTGGTGTATAGTTGAAAGTACTATCTTCTGGTATTTGTTCCGTTCCGTAAATGCTCATTGAAATGTAATTCTTCGTCCTCTGAGTTGATTATATCTCGTCCTTGTACAAAGTTAGCTCCTTCATTAGTTAGGATTCCTTGTAAGGAGTTTGCTCCATGCACAATTATTTGTGTTATAAAATATGGTATAAGTCCCTGTTCTGTTGCTCTAATAAGTTTCCACTTAATAGCTCCTATTTGTTGATACGTTGCAGTTAATAAGTTGATATACTCAGTTTGAGTTTGCTATTGTTCGTGAACAAATATAGCGGTATCGTTTGGTATTAAACTGTTTACTCAAGTGCTTGTTGTAATACTACTAATGTTTGTTCTAATCTGTGGTTGCTTGTTGGTGAACAACGTGAAATTAATTCTTTAACAGTGACCTCGATATCAAGTTGTATTTCTTCAATTGGTCTTTGTATAAGGATTTCTTTAGTTGGTTTGATGAATTTTCTAAGAGTATTTCTGAGTCTTGGTATAAAATTCCACTGATAATTAAATTTAGCAGTTTCGGGTATAAAATCTCCTTTCAATTGTTTTGGGATTTTTGCTACTAATTTCTTTTTATATCTTCTATTAGGATTTCTTTTCTTGCTTCTTTTGGTCATTTAAACAATTATATTAGAAAAATGACATTATTCTGCCCCCTCTTGAGGTTATACTAAAGCCTTCTTTAGTTAAATATGGATATTATAATCCAGTTGTTTCGTTCTTACTCCTCGAATAGTTTCTTGGAGTTGTAGTCCTGTGTTATTTCTATATAGGTTATTTAATAAAGTAACTGTTTCTTGTACTGCGTCAGTATTATTGATTCTATTTCGAATTGTAAATGCTGCTGCGTTAGTTTGTATTGCTACAATTGCTCTTTGGTCAATTAATCCTAGGCCGTTTAGAGGTACGTTGCCTTGGTTTCTGTGTTGTCTTCCAATATTTTCTTCAATTGTTAATAATCCTATTTCAGTATTTCGTAAAAATTCAAGAATAAATCTTTGTTCAAGGTTCCTCCTGACTACTTGTCTTATTTGAGTTCGTACTAATTGATTATGGTTTGGTCTTTGTGGGTTCCAGTTATTTCCTTGCAATCTGTTATCACTTCTTTGATACCCTGGTCTTGATAATGGATGTGAATTATTTCTTTGTGGATTTCTTGGTTGTCGACTCATCTAATATTGTGTTCAAAAGGCTCCGGTCCTCTTCTATGATATTTGAATGAGTTTTCACAAGGTATATTGTATTTCTCACAATTGGTGCAAGTAATATTGTTTTTAATACAGCGTAAATGTTTTGCTCTACAATAATTGCAAGATTGGGTAGCTCTTTTATGGAACTTATGAACTCTTTTCGACTTCATGCTGCTTTCTAGGGATTTTATCTGTGTTTAAATAAGTTTTGGTTCATAGGGGAGATTGTGATTTCGAATATTCATGTGATTGACTTTACCAAATTAAATATTAGTAATAAGATAAATATATTGTAAATTGTGGTTGTCTAGACCACTTATAGAAATTGTCATTCTTAGTGTGGATGCTCCATCTATCGCACACCACAGTTGTGTCCTTCCTAGATATGACACGCCCTGTGTACTTTTTTAATAAATAGACATATTTTGATTTACAATATTATAATATAAAGTGTAAAATATAAAATAAATAAATAAATAAATAAGATTTAAATTTATCTGTGATAGTCAATCTTCGATGATCACATCTTGTTCATCTCCTGTTTCATCATCTCCGTCAGATGATTTTTCTTCTCGTACTAATTCTCTTCTAGTAGCATGATTCTGTCACGAAAATGAGTCCATTTCTGCTATATTCCTTAATGCTTTTGGCATTTGAGGGTTATCAAAAGGTACACTTAAAAATGCATAGTCCAATTCTCTATTAGCAGTTCTTTTCTTTCGCATAGCGAGATTATAATTTGTTACTTTATCTTCCATGGCTTCGTCTTCCAATTGTTTGATTTTTCTTTTTAGTTCGCAGTTTTCTTCTTTTAAATCAGCCATTTCCAATTGAAGATTTACTATGCGATTATCCATCATTTGGATTCTTCTTGTTAATGATTGTATATTAATTAAATTGGTTCCGGCCATTGGCAGGCTTAGTCTTCTAAAAATTTGTTCAAGTTCATTGAACCTTTCTTCTAAACTCCTCAGAGGTTCATTAGTTATTTCTTCTATTTCTTCTTGAGGTGGTAATAATGGTTCAAATGGTTGTAACCTTTCAGAGTCCAAGATTACGTCTGTGGATTCTTCTTCAGTAATTTCGGAAATTCTACTCATAGGTTTTAATTCTGGTTGGGTAGGCGTTAGGGTACGTGGTGTTTCTGCTAATTCTATGTTAATGGAAGGGAGAGAAGAGACAACTTTACTGGGTCCTGCTTCTTCTACTATTGTTGATGTTTCACTATCAACAGTAGTTTTCTTCCCTTTTCTAAATTGTGAAGCTTCTTTTATGCTTCTTTCTTTACATTCTTCACAAGGAATTGTTATATCTACATTTGGTAGCTGAACTTCTTTTTGCCTGTTCCATATATTAGTTTCTATTATTTTTCCTTGTAAGATAACACAATTGTTACATCCTATTGGCATAATGCCATATTCTTCATAGAATCGGTACGGTCTATATGTATTTTCTTTTTCCCATTCTTCGATTCTTTTTTCTGCTTCATAGTCTTGGTATGGTTCGCGGGTTTGTTTTTGTTCTAAGAAACATTTGTAGCATAGCCTTGCTAAAAGGGTGTTAGGCCCTTTTGGCATGAGGCGGATTTCACAAAGTATGACATTTCCATTTCATTTTCTTGCTATGTGGTCATTAGCTTCTTGTGGGGTATTTATTCCGACATCATATGTTGTTTTTATATTTTCCCAATTATCAAAATGGGCATTCCTGGGTTGGTGATTATATACATCTGTTGCTATTTCTCTTGTAGCTATTCTTAGCCTTCTTAGAATCAATGCTTCGTTCCACCTAGTTACTGGTGTATCCTTAAGATGTTGAACAATTCTTATGATCATTGATTCATTTATGCGTATATCTTTATGGTGCATGTTTCTAGTAGTGGTTTGGACATACTGGTACATTCTGATATCCATAGGTTGGAATCCATAAAGATAATGGGTGTTATACCCTATTTTTTCTTCATATGTGCAAAAGTAATGTTTGAAAGAATCACATTTAAAATGCTTCTTCCAGCCTTGCTTTTTGCAAAGATAACATTCTTCTTGTTTGAGGGTTCTTTAAGTTTATCCGATATGTTCAGGATACCCCTTGAAGTTAAAATCAAGTATCTTAAATAGAAGTTTCTTATCTGAGATTTGCATTCCCGATTACAAATCTTCAGTAGCACTTTCTTCTATTGTTTCCTCATCAAGAAGTGTGTTGCTATCACGCATGCACTTGATTAGTGCTTCTCACAGATCTGTTCCAGATTCTTTTATCTGTCTTCTCCATATGAATTCTGATAAGTGGAATGGTAGATCTTCCTTCTTTCTATTTCTTACTGGGATCGCGTCCTTTAACACATGCCATGTGGCTTCAATGCCATTGGTGTGATAGACTTTGATATCATTTGTTATTTCATCATATTCCTACGCACTGAACCGGTGTCTATGATTGACAGCGTGGTGTTGCATTCCTAATTTTTCATAGATGTTAGTATATCCTTTCCACATGTCCGAATATATTATTGATCCGGGATGGATATACTTCCAGATATAGTAAAGTAAAGTTTCCTGCGATCGATCGTTTACGATTGTCGCGAATATCTTCTTTTGTGGAGTTCTTTCTTTTCCTCCAAATACCCATATGGTTTCATTTTCTTTTGTTTTCCAAAATAGGGATTCATCTATTTCAACTATGATATCGGGACCTCCTATTTTGGTATCCATTTCTCTAATCTCTTGTATAATCATCTTTCTATATACGCGTGTCTATCGCGTGATAGTTGTTTCAGCAAGTCCTGTGAACTTGACTATCGATCCATGACTCATCTTGATAAGCCATAAATATTCTAGTTCAAGGAGCTTGTTATATGTCAATCTGCTTTTCATAAGCATGGTTCCATTGTAGATTGATATCTTCTTTCGGCAATTCCTGTTTGGGCATTCAAATAGTTCATTCTTAATCTTCATATCTCTTCCGCATCCGATATATACTAGTTCATGTGGTATGATCAGTTTTTCTTTAAGATAGGTTAAACATTCTTTCTTTTCTTCAAAGATTTTCTTTCATCAATAATGTGGTAGTACTTGTATTTTCATTTTATTTAAGCTTAATTAGCGATTATCAGTGTTTGAGCCGTGCGAACTTCTGGCAGTTTTATAACCAAATTTCCGGTCTTAACCTTTCCAGGTACTTCTTTTCCTTTATCTTTAATTTCTATTTTTAGCGTTACAATTTGTTCTCTATTTTCATTGGTACTCATTTGTCTACTGAGCCAATCTGCTATATGATTATCTTTTCTGGAATTCTTTTTACAGTCCAGTGAAAGTCTTGGAGTTTGATTATCCATTTTTGCATGGTGTCATTTTGTATCATTTTTCCAGTTGCGTCAGATATCCCTGTATTATCAGTTCGTACTATTATGGGTTTATTTCCAATATAATGTTGCCAATTAGTAAGATAATAGTATATCGCATACAGTTCTTTCTGAGTTGAGCCCCATAGTCTTTGAGTAGGCGTGAGAGATTTTGATCCAAATTCGATGATCTCTTTTTTGGATTTAGTAGGTTCATATTCAGCTCCTTTAGCTCGTGCTTCTCTAGTTTTATAATGAGCTAAATCGGGATTAATTTGCTTTAAAACTGCACCAATTCCGTCATTTGATGTGTCAGTTTCTAGAATCAGCTGATAACCTTTCTTAGGGTAAGTTAAGGCTATAGCCTTTGTTACTTTTTTAATTAGTAAATCAAACGCGTCTTGACATTCTTTAGTCCATTCAAATTGGACATTCTTCTTTAACAAGTTATATATTGGTTGAGCTATTTGTGCAAAGTTCTGAATATATCACCTAAAATAGTTCATGAATCCTGTAAATCTCCTTACTCCATTTACGTCAGTAGGTGGCTTTAATTTCTTAGCTTCTTTAATTTTGACTTGATTAGGGAGAATTTTTCCAAATTCTACTAGATGGTTCGAGATTAATGTTTTTGTTACCATGAATTCACATTTATCTGGTTTCAGGCTCATGCCCTCTTTTTCTATGCGATCAAATACCATTTTGATATGTCGAATATGTTCATCAACATGATTACTAGCAATCGTTAAATCATCCATATATACATATACGAATGAAAATCTCTAAATAATTCATACATATATCTCATCATATATGCAGGTGCTGTTTTCAACCCCATAGGTAGTACATTCCATTCAAATTTTTCTTTGCCAAGAAAAAAACAGTCGTTTTAGGCTATCTTCTTCTCTTAATGTAAATTGATGATAAGCTGCAGTAAAATCTAATGTAGAGAATATCTTATGCTGGGCTAATTGTTGTAACATTCTGATTATATTAGGAATTTCATATGGATCATCTTCTAAGTACTTATTTAATTTAGTGTAGTCCACTGCTACACGATATGATCCATCTTTCTTTTGTATAATCACTAATGGTGAGACCCATACTGCTTTAGATGGTCAAATAAACTCTTGTCTTCTAAGATCGTCAAAGAGTTTATTAGCTTGTTCAATTTTATCTTCAGAGTATTGTCTAGGCATTCTGGCTTTATCTCTGAAGGGTATGTCCTTTTCGTCACAGTTAAGCATGAGCGTTATTGGTTCAAACATCTTTTGGTTGTATGTTATAGGTTTTTCATGTTTTCTTCGGAATATATTAATATATTTCTGGAATATGGGTAGTAATAAGTTCCTATATTGTACTGTAGTATTCTTTAAGAGTATTTCGAGTCTTTCTTTTTCAGTCTTTTCTTTTTCATCGACTTTCATTTCTCCTCGAAATTCTTTGTCTTTTTTGGATATATCAACATCAAATATTTCTTTAACTTTTTCTATGTTGCCAATATGGTATCCTTTTGGTATTACTATTGTTTTATCTGAATAATTGATCATCCAGATCTTTGAATCATTAATTATTCCGTTTTGTACCACTATTCCATTTTGAGCGATGTGGAGAGGTGTTTGTATAAGATAATTGCCTTTTTTAGTTACTTTAACTAGTGTCCATGTATAAGGTTTTAGATACATTGTTGGTCCATGCATATTGGTTTTTCTGTACCAATATTGGGTATTATATGTTTTCTTATTTCGTTAGGAATAAGTGAAAGTTCTTCATGAATAGTGCATTTTTTTCCTTTTTGCGCTATTTTGGGTTGATGTTTTGAGTGTATTTCTATATTGAATACCTCATCAACATTATCTACCTCCTTTCCTTTATTTGTTGTATTTTTATTGTCACCAAAATCATTTCCAAATAAACGTGCTCTTGTCCCTGGTGACAATGGTTGTAATTTTTGTTGGTGTGGTAAATCTCCGTATTCTATCTTTTGTATATATCATTTTGGTATCTGTGATTTAGGTAATTCAGGATGTCTAGAATTATAAGAATCCTTTCTTTGTCTATAGAATTCTTCAGGTATTCTACTACTTGGTGGTGTATTTATTGCTTGGTTTTTAATTACACTTTCTCGTAATGCAGATGATGATGCTCTTTTTCTTCCAATTAGTGTTTGTATTGGTGATTTTATCACATTCGGTACAAATGACTCCCATCCTTTAGGTTGAGTTACTTGTTGTGTCTCAACAGGTTCATCATGCTATATGTCAGTTATTTCTTTATCCTGTTGGATTTCAGGTAACCCTTTATTACTCATACTTGAGTAATCTATTGGTTTAGATATATCAGGTGTTTCTCGTATTAAACTTGGTCTTAGTTCATAGTCGTATCGATTTACCATAGGTATTGGTATTCCATCAGTTTTCATCTCTTTATAATCATCCCAATGGTCATTATACGTAGTGTTTATATGATCTGGACTATATTGTTCTGAATATACAAATAGCGATTGATATGGACTTGGTAAGTTTAGTGCTGATATATTACTATCACTTCGTCCGGTTCTTGTTTTTATTTGAGAGGTACTAGCTTGTTCTTGTTCTTTTTGTGCTTGCGTCTCTTTTAAAAACTTTTCATTTATCTTGGTATTTTGTTCATTATATAAGTTTTGGAAGTAATTATCTTCATGTTCACTTTCATCATCACTATCTTTTGATAGTATTGGTTTAAACTTAGTTGTGACATGTTTTACAATGTCTTCGTCTAATGTTTCTATTTCTAATTCAGATATTCCTGTTTGTGGATCACTTATTACTTCCTTTTTTATTGATTCTGGACTTTCTTCTCGTGCCCATTCTATTAGGAAGGTCATATATTTTTGATTAGCTTTACTTCTAATCTTTTCGTCTTTATCTGCTTCAGATATTGCTAATAATTGTTGCGTAATTATTATCTTTTCAGGTTGTGTTTTCTTTTTAAATTCTTCTGTTGATATATCGAGCGCTTTTTTGGCTTTTCCTCAATATTTCCTTTCTTGTTCTTCAATTTCATTTTTATAATAAATTTTACTTTTTTCATTTTGGTCATTCCAATAGTTTATGAATTTATAAACTCACTGTTTATCTGTTATACTTGGATCATTATATATTTCTTGTGGTACTGCTTTAATTCCTTTTATGGTATTCACAAATTTTTTAGCTTCTCCAGCTGTCATATTATTTACATTATCGAATCTCATTTCGATATCTGTAAGATCTCTTGCTAGATCTTGTATATCTCGCAGAAATTCTTCTGATTGGTTATTCTCAATTTCTGCTTTTATTTCTTCTGTATTTCTTTTGATGCTATTCATCATTCCCCCTAAGGTAGGTGTTCTAGGTGTTTTAGGTGTTCTTGGAGGTGTTTTATTTACTTTATCTGCTATCTTGTTAGATAGTTGGTTAATTCGATATTGCATATGTCCAAGTTTTTTAGTTTGCATTTGCTTAGCTTCTTTATCACGTTTCTTATCGTGATATTTTTCTTGGTTTTCTAATATAAGTCTTTCTATTGTTTCTGTTAAGTAGGCTACTGATTCTGTAAATCCTACTGGTCCAGTTATTGGTGTTTCTTCACTTATAGTAATGTCTTGTGGTGTAAGCATATATTTCATTCCTTTCGTTGGATCCCATTTATCTAGGTCTTTTAACCTTTGTTGTAATGTTTTGTCTAGTTCTCTGTCTGATGTTATTATATCGCTAGCGTAATATCTTAATACTTTTATTTCATTGACTTGTTCTTTTAAGTCAAATTCTGTTTTTCTCGGTGTTTCGACTACTGCCTTACTAGCATACTTTACTATTATTTCAAATATCTTTTGTGGTAACTGTCCATATATTATATATGCGTGCACATCTTGTTCACTTCCGAATATTGTTGGTTTAATCGTGCGGCCGTCTCTTAATGTGCGTTGCTTTGTCACATTATTTAAGTGGAACAACTTAATTTCATTACCATATTTGCGAAGCACTTCTTTATATTCCTCTGGAGTTTTTCCAACTCCTGCTACAATATAGTGTTGAGTATCGAAACATATTTTCAATCTATCCATCGGATTATTATTATTTTGGTAATCCTTTTTATATCAAAATTCTTTCCGTATAATACTCCGTATTTCATCCAATTCTTGGATAGTTGCACCATAACATTTACTAGACGCTGAGTTTTCTAATAGTATTACTATATCAGTGTTTTTTGTTCTTTTAAGTATTTCCTCGAGGTTTTGTTTAACTTTATCCTTACTTCTATCTTTGAATGTTCCAATATGTAATACATAATATTTGGATCCTATGTTATATGCTCTTTGTATTTCTTCTGAAATACGTTCTGTTTTCCAATTTATTTTACTATTTGACTGCATGAGTTTATCACTTATAGATAATCCCATTGATGTATATATGACTATTTCTAGTTGTGCTAATTTATTACCTTCAATAATTCTAATATCATTTTGCACATCAGCATTTCCAGTATGTAATGCTATCCATTTGGTTATCATATCATTTTCCTTTTAATATAGTTCTTTATATTGTAGGAACGTTTGAATCAGGTTACTTCCTGTTTGAATTACTGCTTCAACTATTTTGTGCTACGTGCCGTTACAGGTCAATCCTATTTGCTTTTTGCGCTGCTTATTTTTCATGCATTGTTCATAAAATATGCGTAGCGCTTCATTATTAATATGAGCTTGACTAAAGTGCTTATAAGGTTAACGTTTTGGCTCTGCGAACTTATAATTTTGGTTCACTTCTTTTTGTTTGTTATGGAACTTGGCATGAATAGTTTTGTTTTGAGAAGATTCTTTATTAAAGTATTTGGCTAGTGTGGGATTGTAGGGTAAATATTTTGTGACGTCCTGTCGTTTATTCAAAATATTGCCCTTTTTCTCTTTTTGTGATGAATTCTTAACGTTGGACGCCTTTTCCTCTTTTTTGCTCTGATAACCGTATTGAGGCTCAAAGGCATATCGGTGAGAAATGGGCTCATTCAGTCCATGGATTCCTTCATAACTGGAAAGGTTATAACGCTCTCCAGTTCTATAGAATGAGTTGCCGTAACCGTTTGCTCGACTATTTAAGGTTCTTTGGTTTAACACAGGTTTTTTGTTTATTTTAATGATTTGGTTTTTAAAATTTTTGGTGATACCAAGTTCTGATTGCGTTTTATTACTGAGGAGAATATATTTAGATTGGGTCTTTAGCACATCCATTTTTACATTTGGTGTAAAATATTCATTTATCTTAAGATTTACTAGCATTTGCCTAGTATTTGTACATTGCTTCCGACTGCTTCTGCAATTGCTGGTTTTTCTATTATGTTATGCATTCCTAGTGCTTGTGCATGGTTTAAGCCCATAACTGTGTTAGTGCTTCCTTCATCTAGTTTAAATTCCATGGGTATGTTATTTACTAATGCTACAAAGTAAAAGCCTTTTGCTCCTTTAGGTTTTCTTTTATTAATACATGTATGAGGTGGAAAATATAATTTTGAGTATTCATTGGCAGAGTATAGATAATTTTGAAGAGTAGGTCCTTTATTTAATGGTTTGTTATATTGATATGATTCCTTACATTTGTCGATATTACATATATATTTATGCTTAGATTTGTAATAGTTATTATACTCTGTACTACAACCAGTGTAGTTATGAGAGAGTGAATCCTGAGTAGCACGCAGGCTCTCTTCTAAAAATATTGAGCTTCTTCATCTTCACTATGTTTTGGAATTGTTTCAAGGTTAGATGCTTCTTTTTTATGGTAATTATTGGTGCTTGCAAAGTAGGCTTGTTTGGCTTTGAGGTATTCCTGATATCCTTGGTATTCGTCGAAGTCTTTATTATCGATTGCTTCAGCGTTATAGATCTGTCTGTTTTTTTCTGGGTTATTTTTATATCTGTTATTGGTGTATCTTGGTTGTTGAGAACGTCCTTGCCATCCTCTTTGTTTTTGAGCGTAGTGGATCATGGGATCTTCTACTTCAAATTCTTTTTTATGAGCGTAGCAGTCTACGGTCTTATGAGAATATGTCCTGCAATTCTCACAGAATTTAGATTTATCTCTTCTTGGGTATTCCTTGTCCAAATGTTGCTTGTTCAGGTTTGGTGTTTTCTTTAAGAGCTTGTTTCTTTTCTCTTTCGAATTTTTTGGCTCTTGCTGCCATCATTCTTGCAAATGCATCTCCTTTTTCTTCTTTAGAATATTCTTTGGTTGTAGTTTCAGGTCTTTCTTTTCTTGGTCTACTTGGTTTATTTTGGTTAAATGCTTTAGTAAATTTTTGTTTAGATTCTTCTTCCTTAGTCTTAGGTTTTCCGTATCTTTTTCCCTTTCCTCGCTTGTAGAATTGGTTGAATCCTTTGAATTTTTCTTTGTCTGGGCAATTTTTCATATAATGGCCTTTCTTTCCGCATGAAAAGCATTTTCCGTCATGGATGTTGAATACAACATATTCTCTGGGTTTTCCTTTAGTTTTCTTGTCAGAAAATTGTATTTCTTTATTCTTATAGAAGTATGCTGTAGATTTTTGTTGTTTTCGTAGTGTTGCTCCTACGCTGCTTTCTTTATAATAGATATATGTTCTTTTTAATGCAGCCCAAAAGGTTTCTTCACTTGAAATATTGGCATCAAATAAATTCATCATGGCCCAATAGTTTTCTTCTGGGTTTCTTTCTCCTGGTTGAGGTATCATTCTTTGTAAGAGTAATTGTAAACCTTGGTTATATTCTTGGGTATATCCTGCATTATCTTTTTGTTGATTATAGATCATTATAAAATTTTCGTCTTCTCTTTTTGCAATATTATAGTCTGGTAAGAATCGTAAAGTTGTGAAGCTTGCTTGTAACTCTTTTACTGTTCCGCTTGTTATATATAGTTTATCCATATATAATCTGAATGATAGTTGTTTAGATCTTTTTGGGTTTGCGTTATTGACATAGTTAGCGGTGCATATATCTTGTCCTGGTTTTGCATTGGCTTCTCCGTCTGTTGCGCTTACTGTATAATTTAATGATCTTGGAAAGTTGTTTGGGTTTAGTAATGCTGTTACTGGAGCGGCATTATTTTGATTCCAGTCTGATTCCCAATCTTCTGCTGGTACTATATTTCCGTCTCTAAAGTATCTTGGAAACCAACATACATATCTGTCAATATGTCTTATTGTGTCTTGGTATGCATTTCTAGTGAAGCATTGGGTTATTGCTTTTGTAATTAATTGTCATATAAAGAATACATTATATGCTCCATCATTATCGGCTGCTATAGTGTCATTTGCGACTAAAGTGTATCCTGTTGTTTTATAGTTTTCTTTGTAAAATCCAAATGTTAATAAAGTGAGGGGTATGAATGATTGGATTTTCTTTTCAAATTCATTACTCCATTCAAGCCAGTTTGTTCCATTCATCATTTTTCCTCCCATTAGGTTGAGTAGGTTAAGGTTAGTGATATCTGGGTATTCAATGGTTGCTGCCATTTCTTCTTTATTGGGTTATAATAGGTTTGATGCTTGCGAATAAACAATAGCATATATAATTGCCAATATCTTGTTTTTCTAATTGTAATCCTTTTCTAATTATTTCTGGTTGTTGTAGAAAGTGTCCGTATTTGATATAAGAAAGTACGTCTTATTTATTATAATTTGCTTTTTTGATTGCTCCGTTATTATGGAAGTTTACTTTATCAAGTAATTGTAGTAGTTTAGTAATTTTTGAAGGTGGGTCTTTTAATAGTATAGGATATTCTGGTAAAGGTTGTTCAAAGTATGCTCTAAATCCGTTATAGTAGTAGAGATATTGTCAAGTGTGGTCTGGATGAAATGGGTATTTGTATTTCCACTTTTCTACTTCAATATAGGATAGTTTCTTTATAGCGTTCATCCACTTATTTTGTATTTTGCTTCTGTTAGTTTTCTTAGCTCTTCTAGATTTTGTTTATAGGCTTTGGCTATTGCTTCAATGTATTCGTTATCTTCTTCTTTTCGTATTGAATAGATGATATAGGCTTGTATTATATCATTTTGTGCAGGTTTCCTGTTATCAATTATTATTTTAGATTTCTGATATAGCTCTTTGTCGTATTTTTCTAGCGGTTTATATTTAGGTTTTTCTTTTGGCAGTCTTTTCTCTAAGTCTGCAAGTAGTTCGTCAGTAGTATTATATGTTTCACTTGTAGATGTTTTGTCGTTTTCACAACTTATTAATTAGGTGAGATTGTGGCGTTTAATGTAGTTGCTAGTCTTTCTGCGTGGTCAAGATGATTATTGGCTATCTTGAGTTTCTTTCCTAATCTGTGTCTATAGTTTATGAATACTATTATTGCTATTGCAAATATTAGTAATGCTATAGATACTATGTCTTGGGTAATAACGTTGGTATCATTTACGTAGCTTGTTGTTATAGTAGTTGTTACTTTTGAGTTAATTGTAGTTTTTATCGTAGTAATTACTGTATTATTCGCGAGTACTGTAGTATATATAGGTGTTGGTGTTATTGCTATAAATATAGTTGTGGTAGGTATTGTGAGTGTGAGGAATTGTATACTCATTTAACTTCTGGTACGTGTAGTTCCTAGTAATCTATCTATTTCTTGAGTGTTGGGTCCGAATTGGTTGTTTGCTAGGTAGTTATATCTTTGGTGGTATGGTATATGTATTGGTATTGGTCTTGGCCTGTGTTGTCTTCTTTTCTTTTTCCCAAATAGTCTTTTAAATATGTTCATACAGTTGGTAATCTACTTCCGTTTACAATTAATTCTTTGGTTACAGGATCTCGGTAGATATGTAATGGTGTCTGTATATTACTTTGAGTTGGGTAGTTTCTTCTTTTAATTTTGTTTTTATAACAATAGTATATGGTGGTTGATATAATTACAGATATGATTACGAGTATGATTATAACGGATACGGTAAGTATTATGGTTTGAGCTTGGTCAGGTGTTTGTATATTTTGGTTTTGAGTATTCATAGATTAACAATAGCTAGTGTTGGTATCTTGATTTCCGTATGGTCTGTAGAGAGTAGAGAACTGTTTGTAGAGTCTCTTTTTATATCTTTGGTGGTTATACTAGATTATAAGAATAGTTATGATAGCTATAAATATTGTTGCGATTAGGGTAAGTAATAACGTAGATGCTAGTGGATTTAATAAATTACAATTGCAGTTAACAGTTGTTGATGTTATTTGATCTTCTNATAATTACAGATATGATTACGAGTATGATTATAACGGATACGGTAAGTATTATGGTTTGAGCTTGGTCAGGTGTTTGTATATTTTGGTTTTGAGTATTCATAGATTAACAATAGCTAGTGTTGGTATCTTGATTTCCGTATGGTCTGTAGAGAGTAGAGAACTGTTTGTAGAGTCTCTTTTTATATCTTTGATGGTTGTACTCGATTATAAGAATAGTTATGATAGCTACGAATATTGTTGCGATTAGGGTAAGTAATAACGTAGATGCTAGTGGATTTAATAAATTACAATTGCAGTTAACAGTTGTTGATGTTATTTGATCTTCTGTCATAAATTGGTCTGATAAGAGTGAAGATTGTAAATAGTATTGTCACAGATAATAATGTGATTGTTATGCCTTGAGCTAATTTAGTTTGGATTTCTAGTGGTGCAAAGTATATTATTAATGCTATAACGGTGCTTAATATAAGTGAAGCGAATGTTACTATAATTGATATTATTTTGTCTTTGTTTATCAAACTCATACGCGTATAGTCGCGGTTTCAGTTCTTATTTTAGTATTTCTATCTTTTTCTTCTTTGTTGATCTATTTTTGTTCGGTGAACTTTCTATATTAAACTTCTTTTATTCCGGATTACTTGTTTTAGTAAGGTGGTGGTGCTTGTTTAGTCCATACTTGGTCTCTAAGGCCAAGATTTCTTACTAGAGTTTCTAATTGGTTTTGATTTAATTCTGGGATTTGGTTTGAGAATGCGCCTTGTTGAAATGGTAAGTCTGAGGTATTAGGATATTGATACGCTAATCCTCTTTGAACTTGTGATACTGAAGGTACTGCCCCTGTTCCTGTTTGTATGTGTCTTTTATATGCTTGTTTTCTTTTTCTAAGTCTTCGTATATAGCAGATTAATACTGTTAAGGTTATTGCTAATATTGTTAATGTTGCAGCTAATATTCCAACAATAGTGGTAAGATTGTTATTGTTATTATCTTCTAGTTGATTCGCTTGGCTTGGTCGAATAGAAGTAGTTGCAGTTTCTTTACTTGTTTTTGTTGTAGTAGTAATGCTTTCTGTAGGAGTTGCGGTAACTAGTGCAGGTGCTAGTGCTAGTACTGTTATGACTATAACGTCTGTTTTAATAAAATTCATTGGTATTGGTGTTAGACTTATTATAATCCAGATGATAAATATTTTGTAAAGTGTAGTGTATATTCTCATTTAGATATTCTTTTTATTATGGCGTTGCAGCTAGGCTTCCGCATGGGCCGGGTACTAGTGATACCCTTACCCTACCCGTTTGCGTATGGGCCAATCTTCTAAGCCCTACCCTTGCCCTAGGGCTCAGATCTTAGTACCTATACCCGGCCCACTGGGCCACAGGTACTCTTTGAACTACCCATGGGTCCTGTCAAAAATATAAATATCGATATTTGGTCTATACTATACGGTTTCAATTATTTATTTTTTATAGTTTTGTATAAACTTTAATTAAACTGATGTATAAAGTCGTATTGCGTATAAATAAGAATTAACACTTTAGCTTGAATTAAATCTTAAGGTCAAGAAATCCAAATGATAGTAAAAAGAAGAAATCAAATATAATTTGCACATTTTTCACGTTTATGCTATAAAGAATTTGATTGTGTATTAAAAATTTTTGTTTCTTTTTTAATCTGATAAACTTTACTATTGCATGATAACAAGAAAATTTAAAAGTCGGACCAAATTCAATCTGATAAGAATTATTACATGATTCTAAAAATTAAGTTGTTCATTACCCAACGACGATTCAAACAACAAACAATCCCAAAAAAAAACAGGAGGTTGTTAGTCAAGTTCAAAACAGAAAAAAAAAACGAAAGAAAAAATCAATACACTCCTGTCAAATGAAATACATGGCATCAACACAATTAGGCACCAACGACGGTTCAAACAACGATTCAACAAATAAACCTAGAGAAAAAAATCAAAAAAAAAGTTCAAAACAGAAAAGAATGAAAGAAAAAATAATCGATATAATGGTAAAAATCACACCTGAAAGATGAAATATGCGGCACCAACCCAATTAGGCACCAACGACAATTCAAGCAATGAAATAAGCCTAGAGAAAAAAAAACGGTATGAGTCAAGTTCAAAACGGATGAAAAAAAAACCTGAAAGAAAGAAACAAAAAGATATTATGCCAAAAAAACACCTAACAAACGAAATCTACGGCGCCGACCCAACGACGGCTCCAATGATGATTCGAGCAACGAAATATACCTAGAGAAAAAAAAGGAGACTGTTAATCAAGTTCAAAATAGATAAAAAAGATCAAAAAACCCGAAAGAAAGAAAAAAAAAATACAATGGCAAATACCATCTAACAAAAAAATTATACGGCACGTACGTTGGTACTTTGGTGCGTTGGTACATAATTTAGTACGTACATTGGCACTTTGGTGCATTGGCGCGTACCTTAGTACGCTAGTATGTACTTTATAGGTGTTGGTACTTTGGTGCTAAGTACTTTATTTAGTATTGATATTCTAGAGCATTGGGCGTTGGTAATTTACAGTGTTGGGCGTTGGTAATCTAGAGTGTTGGGTGTTGGTAATTAAAAGCGTTGGGCATTGGTAATTAAGAGCATATTTGTATTAGTTATATTGTTAAGTGTAATAAATTTACATATATACATGTATTACGCACCTGTATTATGATTGGTTGATGGTCACGTGAAATATGTTAACGGGTACCCGTGAGCCAAAAGGGCAGTAAGCAGTATTACCCAAGCCCTACCCAACTTTGTAAAGGCTCAGTACCTGGGGCCCTTACCCTTATCTAAGGGCCCAGAAATCGGTATCCAGGCCCGGCCCTTATAGTACTACCCATGGGTACCCATGGATAGCCCAGGCCCATGCAGAAGCCTAGTTGCAGCTTTTATTTGTTTCGTCTTGTAGTGCATGTCTTTAATATTAGTCTTTTTCCTTCGAAGAGTATAGTATTTCTCAAGGGTAGCTAGTCCTTAATATATACGTTAAGTTTAAACCAACAAACTAACTTTTCACTTTTTCGAAGTATGTTTATGTTTATAATAATCAGTTTATTTAATAAATTCAACAGTGTGTACAGTTAAGTATACTGTTACAAATATTTCTTTTTGAGAATATAAATATATATTAAATATGTTAAAGGTTATGTATGCTAGATTTCTTTGGTGCAAGAAGTAGATTTCGATATGTCAAATGGTTTACTACTATCAAAGTAGTAATTACAAGTGGTGTACAATAAAGGGTCAGAACTATTGAAAGCAAGAATATTTCAATAGTGTACATATATTGAAGGTGTTATTCTGGATATAATATTTTTGTGGTCAACACTTATTTCAAGTTTTTCAACACATAGATTCGTATGTCTAAAATCTACTCATATGCGCGGATTTATGGAATTGGGCCTTTTTTTAGAACCCCACATTTAATAAAACAAATAGTAATCAGCTGTTTTTTTTTTGAACCCCAAAAATTTTAAATAGTTAAAAATTCTACAAAACAAAATTTATATATATGCAAGCACGTCAAACCAATCGTCCGTCCTCAAAACCAATCCTTCTTTTTAGAATTTACTTGAGTAAGAATTAACTATTACATTTATTTAAATATTATAAAGCTAATTTATTAAATTTTTTATTTTGAATTAATAGGCTCAATAAATAACAAAATGGCTATTAATACGCGTCACAACTTTATTTCTTCCGAACCAATAGTTCCTATACCACATATTACTTTACAACAAGGTTTTAAGTGTGAAATTTGTGAAACGATTTATAAAACAAAAAGAGGTCTTATGTGTTACCAAAGAATTGTTCAAAAGTATAATATTCGCTATAAGGGGTTATATACGTTATCTTCACAAGCAATCAAGCAATTTAAAGCAGATCTCGTTCATATTATAGGAAGCAAACTCAAAGAGCATTATAGTTGGTCAGGCAAACAAACTATCACATTTCCGTGTTTAGAAAGTTTATTTTTTGGTGTTTTTAAGGGACATATCCATTATTTTAATCGTAGAAATCATAGCTATAAGTGTTTTTTTCATGGACCGGATGCATATTCACAATTAGCTAGTTTATTTAAAAATCAGAATTGGGGACGTAAATTCTTTAGCAATGATCAACAGACATTTATTTTGTTGTTCAACGCACAGGTTCCAAAAGCCAACTATAAAAAAAAATCCGAATTACCAAGATTAATGGTCGAATGGAAAACAAAGAGCAAAAGAGATGCAAAGGGTAATCAGACTTCAGCAGGTTATTTACATTTGAGTTTTTATACTCAACAAATTTAGAGTTATAGGGCCTAGGTATTTTTTTTTGTTTTTTTTTTTTTTTTTATTTTAATACGTATGAATTTATTACACACCTTACGCTCATTATAATAAAAAGAATGTATGATGTGCGAAGATTCAAATAAAGTAATAGATATACGTTCAAACAATTATGATAATCTGATTTTTAATTTTATTCATCTGTATTTAATTTTAAGTGAATTGTTACTATAAGACCGTATAGCTAGTAGCGGTAGTTTAATCGTTTCACTCTATTTAAATTCTGCACTTAATCAACGCTTCAACCCAATGGAAGATCCTGAACTTGAAGCTATTCGTCAGGCTAGGATACGCGAGTTTCAAGCTGCTGCTGCTGCTGTAAAAACTTAATAATCAAGACAACTTATACGATCAAAAAAAACAACTCTAATCATCCTGCATAACAGGGAGGTGGATCAAAGTCTTCAGAAGATGATGGTAAAAAGAAACGGAGTAGATAGGAAGAGACGAGACAAACATTGGTATGAAATTATTTTGGTTCTTATTAAGGTTTAGTCATGTTGATATATCATCTTTAATAACAATATTTATATAGTCTGTGTGTACTTTATTCCAATAGTTGATACATATTCTTGGTAATGAAGCTCGAGAGAGACGTAAGCTGTTATGATTTTTAGTGTAGAAACATACTTTTCAAATGTCAGCCATAAATTTTACTTTGAATTAAGATATATCCTTTACGTTTAGTCGCAAGAATTTCTATTGTAAAAGTCGAAAAAGCTTGAACTGTTGAAGATCTTTTAATTCGAATGGCACGACCTGGACGATTGCGTGGAAAAGTAAGCGAATCATAATTGATCGATCTTTTGCAACAAATCAACCAACAGCAAAAGCCAGAGAAAAAGATTATGGTATTTTTCTCATTTTATTGGCTATAAAAACTGTAATATAAAATTACGTTGCATATCATGACTAATACTGAAATTTGTTTGGCTAACATAATGTGCTTGGGTTATGTTAAACGAAGAATTAAATTCACTTTGCCATGGTCAGAATTTAATCAATGTAATTGATATTGATATTATAACAAGAAAGGCAGAAATTTCGTTAGTTGCACATCAGATCTTTATTAATAAACATAGCCTATAACAAATTCCATTTGCAAAATAGTAAGAGTCGATTTAAAAAATCGCATTTTCAAAGATTATTAAAATGCTTGTTATTAATATAAATTTTATGAATTGAAATTGATGTGAATTGATATTTTCAAAATTTTCAATAAATAGAATATACCATTCTCTCAAACAGGTTTAATTTTATAAATAAAAAAATCCTCTACCATATTTTCTGTCCCAAAATTAAGAGATTTTTTTTCTATTCATCAATATCATCCGGTATTTCTAATTCATATGTTTTAGTTTCTATAAAATGATTATATAAATTAATTATAATAATGATATAATATGATAATATAATTTATTAAAAAACTATATTTATAATCACCTTCATAATAATTATTAGATGGGATAAAACTACTTTTATAATATAAATCATTATATATTTGCGTATCTTCATTTTTTATATTTTGTAATTTTTTTATCAGATTCTGATAATTCTGACAAAATAGTTTCATTATTTTGCCATTCTACAAGAATATTACAAATTTCTTTTGCTGTTGGTCGTTTTCTGGTTCTGCATTCCAACATTTCTTTATTAAATCTGCATAACATGTTGCCGTATTTTCGTGAATAGGTAGTCGTAATTTAGATTGAAATTTAGATGTCTCCTCAAAAGGCACAGGTTTACCGTTTAAAATTTCCCACATAATCATACCAAATGAATAAATATCAGATGCTTTAGTATATAGTTGTTTGTCCCAAACTTCTGGTACAATATATGGTAAAATACCAAAAATTCCATTTGATTTTGATTTAGTTGATATCGAAAGTCCTAAATCTGTAATATATGCGCTTTTAAGACTATTAAGCAGTATATTTCCACTGTGTAAATCACAATGAATAAGGTCATGGGAATGAATATCTGAAGATCTGATGCAATACATAGTAGTAGGTTTAATTTGTCTTTCCAAGCTATAGTATTTAAATTTTTTCGCAAACAACCTTCTGAAGCATATTCCATGACAAGAATATAATCTTTAGTTACTTTATCTCTCGATATACCAAAACACTTTAAAAATGTTGGATCTTTAAGACCGATATCACAATACGCTTTAACTTATTATTAAAATGAATCATATATTAAAAATTGTTAATGAATGAAAATTAATAAAAACATTTAATAAAAATTACCTCTCTTATAAATTCTTCATGATAATTATTTGATTTATGAATAATTTAAGCGCAACATCTCTATCTAAATCTTGGTCTTCATCATACCATGTAGCACAATATACTGTTGCAAATCCACTTTACCAATTTCTTCAATATCTTCAAAGTCATCGTAAGAAAACCATACTTATTTTCCATTAATAATTTTTTCAAATCATCTTCGATTTCTGAATTATCTGCCCATTCATTTTTTTGCTAATAATTATTTATAAAGTTCGTTAATTTTAAATTAAAAACAATATACAATAATTTATAATAAATTAATATGATATAAAATACCTAATGTTGAATCTTTTTCTCTAATCGGTGAATTAAACATATGAAGTTATTAAATATTATTTAATGAAATATATATATGTAATTTTGTGCCCTGGCGATATAACACAATCCCGCATTAATCTATCGAATAAAAGTTCAGACGTAACGATCGGTCTATTCTTAAAATCACCTTTAGTTCGAAGTTTTGCTTGCAAAGTCATAATTCTTGTTCTGACAGAAAATTTAAAGATAAGGTTGAAAACGAAAAATATTACAAATAAGGGCACAAATTCAAAGTTATTAAATATAGAGCCGAGACATAAATTATTACAAGTAAAGTCCTACAGTATGTCATATGACTTGTGTTCATTTGCCTATCATCGAAATTCGGACGATCTATGGACAGTAAGGTTCATGTGCTACTACTATAACCACTAACCCTACCTGTCACTAACTAACGACTCAGCGATTTGTGCTTTCCCTATGAACTGCCCATAGATTGTCCTCTCGAAATTGATTAATGCAAAAAAACATTTATCACGCGACTGTAGAAATGATGTAGACCAACTAAAGTACGATGTTTAAAAGCCTGATTCAGATAAACCATATGTGGGTTGAACCAAATTCTGGCAAGTAAACTCGAAGAAGGTTTTCCGGTTTAATTGGTTGAATTCACTTTACAGTATTATAGTATTACGTTTAACCCTTTTTTTATTTTTCTATAGTAACTTCAAATTTTTTATAGCATCCAAATTTTTGTGTAAAATGCCAAAATAACCACACAATGCCGAATAATACTGCGAATGATGCTAAAAACGCATTAAAATTTATCGTTTCTCTTAAAATAATAGATAAAGGGATAATTGTAACATCAAAATGAAATTAAAATTCTATATTTTCCTTAATATGAAAATATTGAGGTTTATAGACTTGATCGGAATTTGATTTTTAAGCAAAGTACAATAACCGATTTTCATAACTGAGAATTTCGAAAATTGCCGACTTTCTATCTGTGCCTTTGTCACCGTCCTTCATTGTTTTCCTAAAGAAGATAGATACTTGGTCATAGTTTTTTTTTCAACAGCGGCACATGAAAATGCTGCAAAACCAAAGCGTTGATGTAGTTCAATAAATTCTGGAATATGATTAATTAGGACATGTATATATGGAGTCACGTCTTTGGGGCGATAAAGCCCTTTTTTAAAAGATAAAGTATTCAGTTTGCCTTGGTGTGGTGTGAGGAATAAGTTGAACCATTTTCTTGCCTGGGTAGCAAAAAAAGTTGAATCGGTTTTTCGATCTTTCATAAGCTTGTAAAGTGAATGGAAGTCTCTTCACAAACGAGTAATCAATATAGATCTTTCTTTCCTAAAAATGATATCAAAATTAAAATCGTGCAGAACCTTTTCTTTATCACCTCCCATTAAAGGTGTGTAAGACCAACTCTGCATACTATGATCCGGCCAAAAATGGAATCCAACCGAAATTTTTTTCATTTCCATGCTTATAATTGCCCTAGTATGAGTATTGTATCTGTTTTCAGACTTTAATTCTTGGATCACTAACTCCCAAAGCCTATCCCAAATTCGTAACATTATGTGAAGTTCGTCAGGCACATAATGATTTAATGGTATCATTGGAAGAAGAGGAGGTTTAGTATGTCCAGGCAGTAAAGTCGAAGTGGAGTTGTTAAAAAATTCTTCCTTAAGTCTTTTTCAATTCTATATACGTTGCCTTTATTGCCAATATCGTTTTTTGTGCATAGGCACCACAGACAACAAAAGTTAGCATTGGCTGCATTAAACCCTAATATAATAGCCATGAACTTCCAATCGCTACTAAAGTAGAATTGGACTTTCCATTTAATTCCACTAGAATCTTCTAACCTATTAACCACTAAACTATGCAATTCACACTAATTAGTAATTTCATTACTTGTTGCAACATCTCATAGTTTTCACACCCGGATACAGAATTACAGTATTGTGTGAGTCAGCCTTGTGAATATTTGGAATGTCGTCTAAAACAGTACATGTTATCACCACGTGCTTTATCTTTCTACCTACGTTGCGGCCGTCTCCTAATATAAAAAAATAAAACAAGTTTGAATCTAGATTTAAATAAATAATTAATAAAAATATTCGTCATCCCACCTGATAAACGAACATGAAGAATTGGATTATCCGTATTGAGAATATTTTGTTTAACGAGACCCGGAATTATAAAGAGCAAAATATCTGTAATTCGTCTATATCCGGCTTTTCCAATATATTTTAATATCTCCTCTTCGATTTCTTGGTTATTAATATGAGGTATTTCATTGGTTGTTGTAAGAGATATATTCTCAGCATTTAAAATGTTAATAGGAACTTGTTTATTCATTTCCTCATTTATATTTTTTCTCGCATCTGAAATGTTGTGATCTCGTGGTAATTCTGGTTGAAGTGCGGCCAATTTTCGGTAGGCATCCCGAGAAATTGGACCTTGGTCAATGACTTTTACGAATGCATCAAAAGAACTAGTTTTTTCTTTATTATAATTGGCCAAGTAATCCTTATCTTGAACACAGAATCGAATTTCTTGCAAAACTGGTCGATCAACAGAATTAAAAAAATTAGGAATCTCATTTTTAAAGGCTTTATCTAATTGTACAGAGAATGCGCGAGAACGTTTTGTTTTCATGGATTCGCTTAATGTATTAAATGGCCTAAAAGAAGAAGATCGATGTTTTCTTTCACGTTCTTTTTCTATATCCAAAATATTAAAACAAAATACATGTATACCAGAGATTCTTGCACGTGGATTATTTGGATTTTTTTTCTATACAGAAATAAAAAAAATTAGAATAGATATAAAAATTTTTATTGATTGCCGCGCACGTTGTAAAAAAAAAATTTTTTTATTAAAATTGAACGGACCCATAAATATTTATTAGCTGCGTCACTTGGAGATTCTTTAGATTCCAGAATATATTGTTGCGAACCTTCTTGAAATCTAACTATAAAAATTGGTCCATCTAACTCATACTTAATTTCACATTCTATTGTATGCTTGGATTTTCCTCTTCCCCAACTGGTTTGAACCAAATAGTCATCTGGAATTTTATATCGAGTCTTATTGTGAGAACGTGCTGAAGTATAACATAGTCTATTTTTTGGTGGATAAATTCCTTCACTAATAATGTGATACTTGTAAGTAGTATTATTTTGTTTAACTGAAAAAGGGTTATCCTCAGGATATTTATTTGGATTAAGAGACATTATGTATGCGTCAAAAATAATTTTTTTGCATTCGAGCATAAAACACGAAAACACGACAGATCTAGTATGATTTAGTCGACTAAATCAACTAATAGTAATTTACATCTAAATTTTTTAGTCGACTAAATCGATTCCGATTCCTATCCCTAATCCAGGTAATAGGTTAAGGTTTGTATAATCTAGTTTTAAATTAAACCAACCGATTGGATTGGCACGCCCAAATCATGTAACAGTGGGGTGTGCGGCGTACTATATATAATAAAATTTATTAATAAAGATTTTTAGACATTATAAATTTTATTATATAACCACATCTAGGTTTAATTTACATAGTACGCCACACACCCCAATGTAAAAGGTTTAGCTCAATTTTACCTTGGATCTAAATGAAAATCCAATAAGTCGACGTTAATCAATTCATTATAATCACATGCTTTTTTTTAAAATAATCAACCAACTCAAATCTGGTTTTATATTTTTAACTATTTTTGAATTTAACTACTAAGACAAAAAAATGGTTCAACTTAATTCAATCGATATTTTTGACAAACTTCCTGCACTAAAGCGCAAGTGAATAAAGAACGCACCTTTACTGAAGTAATTTTATTTTTTGTTATTATACTTGCTTCCTTTTCTAGTACAAGCCCATTAGTTGGCACACGTACTAACGTGCAATTTTAAGTGTTTTCTTGTGCATTGTCTCGTTAACCACTTTAACAAGACATGTTTAAGATAAGGATTACCTGGCCAATTACCATAATAAAGAAAAACTCTTTTGATGCATTTGTAAGTTATCGACAAAGATTAAACTTCTTGGGTCGCTTCAAAAAATTCAACCGCACTTCAACCAGAATTACCACGAGATCACAATATTTTCAGGTGCAAGAAAAAAACGGCTGAGAAAATAAACAAAAAAATTTCGGATTATTTTAAGTACTAAGGATGTATTTCTTATAAAAGCAAACTAAATGTATTATTTTTATAGTATTATTATCATACAAAGTAGTTAACCCAAAAAATTAACTATTTCTTTAATAAAAATTTATTAAAGTTTTTATCATATAAGATCCAACTATTATAGGTAATTTTTTCAAAGTTTTAGATCGCATTTTTCACATTACTAATATGTTTTTCATACATTTTAAATAGTTACATACTATTTCCCGTGGCTGGACAATGTCACCCTGATTATACCGACATCTGGGATATAACGACATTATAATAAATTCTTTTTATACCGACGTTTCTCAAAAATTTAATATAAAATGTCAGTATAGCTCACTGTATTGTTATTTTGAATTTTTTTCTAATGACTCAAAATGCCGATAAAACCAGAATGGCGTGTATGTTAAGTGCCGTCTAGCTCACTATCATTCCTTTTCTTATTAATCTTTGATTCGTGTGACAAAATTTAAGTTTCAGATCATATTTCAGATCATATAATTCACTATCGATTTTTTTTTTTTAAGCAGATTCCACGCATCGAAAAGCATTTCATTATTCTTTTATTTATTTACAAATTGATAATATGCATACCTATTTCTTTGAATTTAAAGATTTTAACGTAGATAATTATTTTATGGGAGTAAATGCAGAAGACTTTCTACATTTTCAATACGCTTTTAATTAGTACTCGATTTGTTTACGTATATTACATTACTTCAATAGTGGAAAAGGAGAGTAGTCTGGATCAATAGATCTCTAATGACTTGGAGCAGTAAAATTTGGAGAATCAGAAGAGTAGCAAAAGGTGCAATAATATTATTTTATTCTGAAATTATCAATTAATTAATTTCTCTCGATTTCACATAAAAGTTAAAATGGTTAGGTACAAGCAATTTATTTATCAAAACTCTGCAGATATAGGAGATCTTGGTGGAACATTTCAAGCTGGTGCTTACTACAGAGATAGATTTAGGATCGAAAAAAATGAAAGTAAAACATTCATTTATTTTCAAATGTCTGTCATGATGGACTACGTTTTTATAGCGAATATGGCTGAATACAAAACTGAAAACGATAAATATAAGGCGTTTATTTATTTTCAAAGATCCGTTGAGATCAAATTCAGTAAGGAACAATTGAAGTTGGTCGTTATAAAAGTAGAATTGGAAATAAAAAGATTATTTCTTTTAATAATTATTTTGCTACTAATAGGAGCTATTTTTTTATTTTCTCTTTCTCCCAAACAACCCGGAATAAAAAACCTACTGAAGCAACTACTAATTAAGAATATGAGAAAAAGCAGGCTCAAAGAGAAGGTAAAGCAAAGCAAAATAAAGAATTGTTTAAAAAGGGCAGATAGTTGACTGATATTTATGAGACATCTATAGGAAGTCGGCAATTCCATTTATCCTGCCTCTTTCCAAGATATGATATCATAGATTACTTGCATTATACGCTTAGATCTAAATACTACTGTTTCGAATTAACTTATCGTTAAGCTACCTCTGTATCATGAATACTACTTCCTTATGATTGGTAGGTACATCAGCCAATTTTATTGCTGAGTTGATAGGATGTTTGAATTAATTACAGGTAGAGGTTGGAACCGGTTTTAATAATTCGGGTTTATCACATGAATTTTGTGATATTTTAGAATTTATTAAAATTTAATTGGATTAAATTCTAAAATATCACAAAATTCACGTGATAAACCCGAATTATTAAAACCGGTTCCAACCTCTAATTACAGGTATTTCACAGACGTATAGTATAGTCTGAATTTTTAAATCTATACCATACTATAGGGTAAAGAGAAATTTATTAAAAACATCAATTCCCTGATCCAGTGTAATATATATTAGTGTTACGGTTAGAAATTATAGCTGATCGGTATGGTGTAGATTTAAAATTTGGTCGATACTATATGAATCTGCTTACCTATACCAAGTAGACATATCACTAATATTATTTCTTTGTTCATAATCTTTTATAATTTCTATGTGCGTAACGTGCCATGGATTTGGAGTTTTTCGCCGGGATGCAGAACCACCAGCTTTTCCACGATTTATTGATTGACGAATTTTATTATTAGGTATAGAATTACGATCATTTATTCTCTCATTATTAACATCGACAATTCGATTTTTAACAACCAAAAGAGGATTATATACATCATTATTGTTAATAATCTTGAAAATTACGTGATATTTGTTTTCGAGGTATTGTTTGCACATTCTAGAATTTGATAAGGTAGTTTCAGATGGAAAAAAACCATAATCTTGAGGAGCTAAAAAAATGATTAATAATATATATATATATTTTTTTTAAGATATAAAAATTCAAAGCAAATAAACATTCATGTAAATATAAAATTCAGAAAATACTATCGATGCGTGAAAGAGATTTTTGACCCACCGATTCTATACCATTGAAACTATGATGTTTTTGAAGTAAATTTTTTTGAGTAGCTTGATATCAATTACTAATCACTACAATATCTCTTATCACTTTGTTTGGTTGTAAGTCTATTATGTATACGTGACCTTTTATTCTTTAAAATAAAGTACACTGATATGATAAATAACAGAACTGTACTCTATTCACATAATATTTAATAAATAAAAATAAGAAGATACCCAAATTCCTGCATTGCGTTGTATAATGCCCATACTTTCTAAAATACGGGCCTCTTGCCGCACCAAGGCATAATCTTTTTGTAATAAATGAGCTAATTCGGTCAAGTTAGCGATTTTTTTCACCAAGGCCACAAATATTAATAAACGATTTTTAGTCATGTTGGTAGAAAGGGTTATAGGTAATGTTCATAATGTACAGGAACGTAATGATTAACAATAATTAAAAAAAATTATATTTTCGAAATGCGTCACTTACTTGTTAACTTTAAACACCCATTATTTGAATCATCTCAAGACGATTCAGAATATTTTATTAAAAATAAAAGGCTAAAAAGTATAACTTGTAGATTTTCTTTTGAAGGCACTCGAAATAATAATTATTATCATGAAATAGGTTAAATGACAACAATACGAACACTATGTTTTGCTTTAAAAGAAAAATAATAGTAAAAGTCCATAAAAATCAGATTTTGGACGTGTTGAATATTGTCCAGTCTATCAAAAGAAATCGTACAATATTTATTTTCATGCCCATTCTCGCGAGGGTTTTACAATGTTATATCAGTGATGTCGATTACCAGTACAGCAGTATACCACTAGTATACCCGCGCATCAACTACGTCAACTAGCTGACGCACTACTAAATCTGCGCATATTATTGGGCGTCAACTACGTCAACTAGCTGACGTACCTTGCATATTTGTGTAACAAATTTTGGGGTGCGTCAGTGATCTACATTAATTCCACAAATCCGCGCATATGATCTGAACACAACATATATATTATTGAAAAAATTTCAATATTCCTTTATAATTAAGTCATTTTTTAATGTTTATCATAAAGTCAAATTTGTAGCAATCTACTGCTTTGAAAGATTTTTTATATATACTGGTACATTTTAAGTACAGTAATTTAAACAAATACAATAATTAGATATTTTTAGTCCTCCAAATCGATAGCAGATAGTTATGATACAAATTTCAAGTTTGCTATTTTAATTCCTCTCAAAGATGGAAGTGTGAAGCTAGCTGGTTAAAAACCTGCAATACCATCTGAGAGCATTCTCTGACAAACCAAATTGGGTACTTGATATTTCAAATTTGTGGCTGTAAAATAAAATATATTATAACCCCGATTTGGAATAACTGAAGTAACAAAATGTAATGTGAGGCCAAAGTCTAGATATTATAAAATACAACATAAACTTGTGGTATAGCAATCTGTAATATGGCTGTAGAGTTCTCTGACTCTGTGAGATTAGTGCAGACAGGTTGCTCCTGGGCAGCAAAATACAAACTAGAGGAGTTAGAATTATTTTAGTAGATATAAATTAGTAACTGCAGTTGCTCAAACATACCAAGAATATGACACCAACATGGCTATCAATAGAAAGAAAAAAATAATTAGATATTTTTAACTAACTATATAAATAAAACAATATATTTAAATATTGAAAATTTTATAATACTTCCATATGGGCCGATTTGTTTCACCATATGGATCTTTTGGTGAGGTTTTCGAATAAGATCTTCAAAATTGTACCAATCAAATTAATATTGATGGTGATTATTGCAAATTTATCTTACATTAAAAATAGATCCCATGATGAAATGATATTTTTAACCAATCACAAACTATTGTTTCGAAAAAGTTTCTTGAAATCGCCAGGTTGGGAATTTGTTGGGAATTTGTTTTTCGCGAAATTAACTCCACAACAATTAAAAGGTAGTTAGCTAAATGGTAGGTATAACACTTTGCAAGGTGTTTAGAGCATTAGCAAAATTTTATACCCTCTTTTTCGTCTTGTTGTCTTTGTTGTCTTTGTATTTTTTTTATTTATACTTGATTTAAACATTTAGGTTGTCTTAGTATATTAATCTTTGGGAATTGGTGTTCGGTGAAATTACAGTAAGTAAATATAATAACTATAGACATGATATTTTTATACCATATTTTTCGTCTTTATATACATTTCTTAATACTTTTATGCTTACAAATATTGTTATTTTATTTAAAATGTTTAGGTCATTCGTGTACAAAATTTTTGTCATTCGTGTACAAACCTTTTACTTGTATCAAACACGGGGATCATTGTTATTTTGAATAAAAAGATTCTTTATAAGGTGTTTTGAAAGTGTTCTTTAAAGTTTTATCTTAAAATTATGTTCCAGAAAATTATTTATTGCAGTATGAAATGGTATTTTGAAATATTCGCTACGAAGTAAAAGTTTTCAAAATCATTAGTAAGTAAAGTCTTCCAAAATAAAATTTTTTTTAAAATTTTGAATTTTTCTATCATATCGCAATCTTTCATGCGATTAATTCTCGTACCCGTATTACCGCGAAATAACGACCATGGGCGTTATTTCGAGGTTCGGCCCGAATTAAGCTTAATTTAGGCCGAAATTCATAATTTCACCCCTGCGCGTTATTTCGCGGTAATACAGTAATATCTGTTTATCCGTTATCTGATATCAAATATCAGATATGTGTACAAGTTGTGTACACGTGGCCCATATGATATATAATCTACAATCAACAGGTGATATAAACGAAGTGAGACAAATCGGCCCATATGTTTAAATCAAATTTCTTTTATATCTACTAATAAGTATTATTGCTTATCTAACAAAAAAAATTTATACATATATATATTTATATATATATATACCAATATATGAATTTGAAAATCAAATTCATAACAAATCTACTATTAAGAAAAACTTGCATATATATATAGTTATATATATTTAAATTTTTTAGACTATTTTTTTTTTGAATATATGTAATTATTAGAAATTTTTATATCAAATACATGAATAAAAAACATATTCAAATAATAAAATATTTTCTAATTGATGTTGGCTCAATCAACAGACCAGAAATTTTAATATCCATAAAATGCAAAACAAAAAAAAATAAAACTTTATTTAAAAAAAAGTAATATACCTGAATTTAACAATTATAAGTAACAAAAGCTGCATCAATAACTTAATTAAAAAATCATTTGCACCTGAATCTAACAATTACAGACAACAAAAGCTATATTACTACCTCAATTAAAAAACCTTTACAACAACTATAGCAAAATAAAATTCTAATAAATTATTTCTAAACCAAATAAGTTAAACTAAATAGATCAAATTTATATTACCAATTGCAAATGCTTATAATTATGATTTAATATAATAGCATATAATATAAAGTAGTATTTTAAGTATATAAAACTAATATAATATGCTTAAAATATGACAATTATATATAAAATATTATAATTATATAATATTTAATCTTATGAAAATTCAAAGTTTATAAAAAAATAAGTAGATCAAATTTTTATAGACATATATATTATTTCTATTATAACTTTTATTAAGAAAAATTATTTTTTTAAAATTTTTCTTTTAATTAGTATTGAAATCTTTACTAATAATAATTCTTATCAAAAAACTATCCTCTTTTAATAATATTAGAAAAAGAGTTATTCTCTTCAGGAAAAAAAATTTATCTAAAAAAACAATAATGTAAATTCGAATTGATGTCAAAGATATTAACATTTTATTGATAAACATAATTTTAAAATAAAGTAATGTATTCTCCTTTATATATTCGACATGCAAACCAAAAGCAATAGTAGAAGAATGAGTGAAAACAAGCAGGCAGCGCTTTAGTAAACACAAAATTTTGGTGGAGAAATTTCTTCATCAACGAAGTTTTTTGCGGCAGCTTAATGGAGAACAGTATTTTGGTTTTCAAATACACTTCTTGAAAAATCTAAAGGACTTGAAACGAACACCCACTACCAAAGTCTTGCTTTACTATAGTTTTTTTTTAAAGAATATTTTCTGCATAGAAAAAGTGGGAAATCCAGCTTACCTCCTTCAAAAGATCTGCATTGTTTACCAATTTCTAATTGGGAACAAAAGTCATGAGGAATCGCATTGCCTACGTGTAGGACAAGGGTTGGCGTTGACCATTCGGAGAAAATTCTAGAAAATTCTTGCAGGGCTAACTCTACCCCGAAGATATATTAGTATATATAATATGGACAAAATTTAGAATAGAGCTAAATTTAAGAGTATTATATAATTTTTATATAGTTTTATTCTTTTTGTTAATGGTTGTTTTCTTTCTTTGTTTTCTTTATCTTTTCTCGTTTATATTTTGTTTTTGTTTTTGGTATTCATCTAGGTTTTGTAGTATCACCCCTTTTTTTTACGCCCTTTATTTCTATAAATTCTTGTTGTTCTTGAGGGTACAGATCTATTAGCTCTTTATCTTAGAGACTAGGTAAAGAAGATTAAGGAAAGGGTCAATCTTGACAAAGCTAGCAAAAGCTATCGGTGATGATTTGGGTTTTTCTATGCGTTAGAAGACGAAAAATTGGAGAAAAATCTTGACTGTAGCAGATCGCATTTAGGTACTTCAGTAACCGGATGAGTCTTTATTGTGATAGGAGGGTTCGGTAGTTTAGGCAATGCTTAATAACCCAGAATGTATATTCGTTTCCTAATAATAAAGGCAGGATTGACTGTGTTTAAAAAAAAAAAATAAATAAAATAAAGTAATGTGTTTGTTTTTTATAATGCTATCATTAATATAAATAAGGCAAATTGATATTTTAAAAAAAAATTAATGCTTTAATTTTCATAGCTCATATTTCAATGAATTTTAAAACTGTCTTAATAAATTAATATTTAAAAAAAAAGTTTAGCATCTAAGCTTTCATTTAAATATTAATCCATTAAAATAGCTTCAATAAAAGTTAAGATATTAATTTTTTTTAAAATATTATTTGCCTAATTTCTATTGATGGCAACCTATATATATATATACAGTATATATATACACATTAATACCATAACTACCAGTGTTGTTACTAGCCTTAAGTCCAATAAAAAATGATTAGCCCTAGCCCTGGTGGCTAATTGGACATATGGCTAATTGGACAAGTAGATAATGGACCTTAGTTGTTGTCCACATGTCCAATTGGTTAATTAGCCATATGTCCAATTAGCCCTAGCCCTTATGGCTAATTGGATATATATATATATTAAATCAAAATCCTACATTTATAGTACTTATCTAATAAATTATATTAAACATTAATTTAGACAATTATAATAATCAACAATATTCTATATATGTTATAATCAATTTTTTATTATCAATTTTTTAATCTTACTATAAAACATTTAATTTATAATATTCCAAATTATATATATTTATTTAATTTTATATGCTTTTACAGTATTAGATTATTTGTATACTTGATTAGATTTAATCACTATATACTTGAATTTAGCTAGATTTTTTTACTTAACTATTTTTTTAATTTGTTGAATTTAACTTAAAAATATATATTTATTATACGAATTTTGTTAAATTAAATCAATATAAGCCAATTTAAAATATATTTAAGTTAAACAAAATTTTAAATTTAATTAAAATTTTTGAACCAATAGTTATTTTGAAATCTGCTTAGTATATATTTATAGATTTTACATATAACATCATTTTATTATACTGTATATAAATTTTTTTTATTAATATATTAAGGCTAATTGGACTTATAAAGGCTAATTGAAATTTATTAGCCATTTTAGCCTTATGTCCAATTAGCCATGTCCAATTAGCCATGTCCAATTAGCCATGTCCAATTAGCCATGTCCAATAACAACACTGATAACTACTGCTTTTATACTATTGAAATTTGAACCTTTAATGCAAATTATAATATCAAATATTGAAGCTCAATTTATTAAAATCCAAAAATTAGAACCTACACTATAGATTTAAGAGCAAGATCCAAATTTCTCTAACATCGCAATTGCATAAATTACCCAATGCTATATGTGCACAATTAAGCTATATACACATCTTTGATGATTCGATATGCATAATTTCTTTTTATCATGATTATTGATATTACCACAATTCTAATTTCTAACAACTCAAACAGTTGATCTACAATGCAATAACCACATATTACAAATAAAATGTCACACAAAAATTCACATAAAAGGCATTGGCTAACAAAAAAAAAAGCTCCCAGCGCATCCAGCGCATGGGCAGGCGCATACAGTAAACATAAATTATATAGCTGTTATTTATTATTATAATGAAAGTATTTTTTTTACCATCACAAATCTGCGTAATGACGGAGAAATTTGGACTGAACCTGTAAAAGCAAGTAATTTTATGTCAATTTTTTGTCGTTAAATTTGCTTAGCACTAATGAATTGTACAGGCCGCTGTTCTTACCCATTTTCAACCGGGTTGTCATATCATCAACCGGATGAACCGACCAACCGCGGTTGACCTGACCCGGTTCCAAACTCTAGTTGGAATACCTTTAGTTAATCGAGAGTCTACATAAACAGTATGATTTGACACTTCTCCATTTTTGGTATTTTGGTAAAATCCTTGAGTGTATAAATTCAAGAGCACACTCCAAGACACGAGAGAAGAGGGATTTACGGATAAACCTTTAATTTTTATGGATCCGTTACCGAAAACTAATTTACCTTCGTCTGATCAAATGTCTCAACGGCTTCAATCGCCTAAAGATTTTGTCACGCGTGTTTTAAGTCCAAGGATAGCCGTGTTGTCTTCTCCAGATGCGGATCAAGTATGCCAGGCGAGCAACTTCCCGGATTTTCTCACATTGATAAAGCCTTTTGGTGAACGCATTGAAGGAAAAGGTTCGTAAGCATAACAGTAGTCAAATGTCAAAGAAGCATATTGTAGGTACAAAGCTTACTCTTTTTTTTTTTTTTTTTTAAAAAAAAAAAAAAAAAAAAACAAAATATATATTCACTGAAAATCCAATTTCATTGCTATTTCGTGTTTTTTTTTTTTATCTAAATTTGTGCAGTATTCACTAAAGATTCTCAAGGCGCTCCGAACCCTATAGAAAACTTCACAGTTCGATTTGTTAATTTAACAAGACTGGAACAGCCTGACATTCAACTTACTTCTCAAATACTGGCGAATAGAGTTAAGTTTGTCAATAATTCTCTCTCAAAGGATGGATTAACTCCCATCAAAACGAAATCTGATGTAACTGAGAGGTATTTGGAAGGTATTTTCATTTTTTATCATTTGAATCATTTATAAATGAAGTCTTTGTGTTGTCTCACTTATATGTTTTACAGCGAATCAAGACGAATTAACTCCATGGTATGCAGAATATAGGAGATGGTTCTTCGGATTTACTGGAGTTTCTGAACATGAAACTTTTGAACATCCTGTAGCCTGTATCCTTTGAACTTTATTCCTTTATTATGCTAATCCATTTTATATATTAGAGCCATAACTTATTGGCATTTTAGGTATTCTCGCCACAAGTTCGTCAAATGAGAATCCCATAGACACGCTTCGTCAGATGTATAATATCACTACTCCTGCCCCCATATTTGAAAAAGGGTTTATGGACCCAAATATTTTGAAATGTTACGTTCTTTTACATGACAATCATAAAGTTAGCATGGAACAGTGAGTAGTAAATCGTAGTCATTTATTACGTTTACGATAATTCATTAATTAATAATACCATAACTAGCTCTGAGGCGATCTACGACGAGATCAAACGCACATTTAAACAAGACTGCTACTTTTTAAAACTAAATTCTATTCCTCCTGCATTACTTTCAGAAGATCACGATTCTTTTTCTATCCCTGCTTCTCCATCAACAATTCGCAATGCCGAGAAAGATATCTGGTCTTCTTATGTTTTGGAGTCCAACGTTCTTGATGCATTGTTTGCGGCTACACCTCCGATTCTGTCCACTTCATCGGAGTCACATTCACGCCAAAGTTCTTTAACATCACTATCCAGTTATTCGCATCCGCTTTCTCCTACCATATCAGCTCTAAATTCACCAACATCATCATTCACTGAGGATTCGACATTTAAAAGAGAGAATTCCGATTCACAAAGTGCACTTGATCTGGGTTTAATTGGCAATTTATCACCTCCTGATGTCTTGTATGGGCAATATCTCAATGAAAATGATATTTCTGGTATTTATACTTTTATACGAGATTTGATAGACAAAAGTATTATACCGTACATGGAAAAAAATATTTGGCAATGGAATGAACAGGTTTTTTTATTTTAAATTTAATATGGTATATCAATAAACGGAATATACATCGTGAATTTCATTTATGATCGATGATTTTTAGGTCGCATCATCAAGACGTGGGATTACTGGTCGTCTTTTTAGTGCGGGTAGGCGTTATTTTAATACCGGTGCAAGGACCACTGGACCTGCTCAACAGTCCTCTCAATATTCTTATACTGGAAATTCTTCAAATGCGGCGAGTACTATGTTAGTGATACTAAGATTTTTTTCGAACGTTTTATTACATATTGGTAAGATGATTAATTTAGCATTTTTTAATCTTAGATATCTGTACAGTACTCCTGAAGCACAAATGCGTAAACTAGCCGATTATGCTTTTATGCTAAGAGACTACCGTCTCGCACATTCAGTGTATGATACCGTCAAGAAAGACTTTTTGGCTGATAAAGCATGGAAATATTACGCTGGTGCACAAGTTAATATTCATTGTCTTTATTCATTAATCGTTAAATATCATCAACCAATAATAATATAATCTATTTTCTCATCTTTTTCATAATAGGAAATGATCGGAATTTGTTTACTAATTGCTGGAAATAAACTAGAGATCGATCATTATTTTGAACAGGCGGTTAATGCTTATCTTAATCGTTCTAAGGTTCCGTTTTACGCAACTAGGACGACATTATTATATTACGAGTTGTTAAAACACAAAAAGTTGTACAAAGATGCACCAAATGCACTGGTGCGGATGACTGGGGAGGTAAGATGTTGACTTGTATGTTGATGCTTTTTAATAAACTTGATGACTTATAAATAGGCATATATTTCTATAGGATTCCGACTTGAGAAGTGCTTTATTCTTAGAACAGGCCGCCCACGCTTTTTTGAGATGCTCTAAGCCTATGGTCAGAAAATATGCTTTTCATTTGATGTTAGCCGGTCATAGATATGGAAAGTGCAGTCAGGTAAAAAAATAAAATAAAAATATGTATTGAATTTTTTCATTAAGAGCTTGTGTTTTTAATCTTTTAATTTATTCGAAGAGAGAACATGCACATAGATGCTACTTTGACGCCATGCACGTTTTTGAGAATCACTCATGGACTTTAATTGAAGATCACATTTATTTTGCTCTTGGTCGGCAATCTGTCCATTTAGGTGATCTTTCAGCTGCTCTAGAGTTCTTTATAAAATTGTTAAGGGCGAGTCGTCAGCCGCCAACACAACAAAATGCTTACTTGAGAGACTTTATGCATATTTATAAGGTAATTACTTTTGATTTCGTGCTAATAATTGATAGGGCCTAACAAAATATCAACTTGCTGCTATTCGATTGTATTCCCTTAAGCAATATGCAAGCAAAACTGGAAAATATCCTTATTTTGATCAAGAATTTCCGATTCCAGTCATCGATGATTCTTCCGTCAAAGTTATTCTTTCTAATTCGCAGTCTAGTGAATATGATGACATTTGGGACGTAATGGAACGAGAATTTTTGGAAGAAGGATTTACAGGTTTAGATATTTATGGAAAACCACGGAAAAGGCCATACGCTTTAAATGGCGACATTCACAGAACTGTATGTGCAGTCGGAGGTATGTGCAGTTGTGTGTATTATTTATGATAAGATATATATATATATAAATATATATATAACCTCTTATTTTATACTTTTTTTTTTTGATAATTTTTAGAACCGTTTTTTGTTCAACTGACTCTTCATAATCCAATGCAAGTCGCATTTAATTTAAATGATTTGATTCTTGAATGTGAATATATTCCGCTTCCGGATTCCAATGAGAACTCTATAGAGTTAGAAAAAGATCTAGATAATGAAAAGACAATACCGTGCAATGAAATTATTGACAATAAAGAATCTCAATTGATGAAATTCGAAGATTTTGACTTGGAAACCCTTAAAGAAGTATCACTTGAAGAGTTAGAGAAAAAAATGGTACAGACCTAATATATATATGGGTTAAGTGCTGAGAAAAGGGGCCAAATTGACGAAACAAAAGATATATTAAATTATAAGAAATGCAAAGGATTATACTGCAAAATTTTATTAATACAATTACTTATGTGTTTTAAGTAAAAAATGACCCTAATATCATTATAAATTTGAAAAAAATTGGCAATTTGGTCCCTTTTTCCGACAACTAGCCGATATATTTAAATAGTATTATTATTAAATGAAATCCCAATGTTTACACGAAGTTATTAATGAATTAATATTAGATTTCTCTATGCGTATTGCCGAAAAAACAAGGTTCAATCAAAATTTTGGGTCTTCGGTATACTCTTAACTCAATTGTTCACGGAGTAAAGAAATTTGCAAAACGTGGCAAGCGCCTCAATGATACTACGGAGCAACATACGAGTATTGTCTATGCTCCTGATCGATCATTAGATCTTTTGGTTACATCTCCAATGCCATTACTTGAGGCAACATTTCATTCTTTTCCTGATGTTCTACTTTCTGGAGAAGTAAAACAAATTCTTTTAGAAATCAACAATAAAGGACAAAAAGGACTTACAGATTTGCGTGTGAAAATAAGCCATCCTAGTTTTTTTTGCATTGGTGATGCTGAGATGATAGATCAAAAAGTATATTGTAAGTTTGTTAGTTTTTTTTAGGTTAGGATTTTTGAAATAGCTAATTTCTGAATGTTATCGTTTTAGACACTTCCACTAGAGAATCAAAATTGAACACAGAAATTTGGACAACAAAAAACTCTATATTTAAGTCTAGCATAAAGACTATACCGTTACCGTCGCAAGAAGTTAACAATGTTGGTTCTCTGGCTCCTGGTAAAACAACCTTAATTCCAATTTGGATTAGAGGGGACCGTATAGGAAAACATGCGTTTAGGTTTTTGTTTACTTATGAATCAGAGGTATCTAGCTTTTAAATTTTATTAGTAAAGTTTAAGAATTTCATCGCTTAATAAACACTTTCTATTATTTAGAATAACAATTCAGCTATGAGATATAGGTGTCTCCGTTATCTTAAAACAACACAAGTGTATCCTTCTCTCAAGATAAATGCATTCACTAGACCAAGTATTCGAGGATTAAATGAATTCATTTTGGGGATTGAGGTATATTAGTCTTATTTTCTGTTAATTTAATTACCATTAATTCATATTATTTTTTTTTCTTTTACACATTGCTTACAGATTGAAAATTTACAAACTACTAGTGAATATCAATTTCAGTTAGCTCAACTTTCTTCGATCAGTCCATCTTGGACAATATCTCTTGTGAATGAAAGCTATGAGTAAGTTGTTTAAGGGATTTGTATTTATCTTTTAGTTAAAAATTGATTTGGAAATTTTTAAAAATGAAATTTTAAATATATATATTATTATAGGGACATTAGCCAGAAATTTTTAATAGCTCCACGGCAGACTGTGTTTACTTATTATCGGATTAAAAAAAACGAAAAGCACTCTAAACCAGTGTCTCGTGACGATGTTGATTCACCGAGTACAACGGTTACACCAGAAATGTTCGCGTCTAAAGCTTTGGAACTATTGTTAAGTGGACAAAAAGATTTAAAGTCAGAACCGTCTCCTATTGATCTTATTGTAACAAATGTTCCATTCGTAAGTTTTATATTTATTAATTTTGAAATCTATTGCACATTCAAATTACAAGTCATTTGATTGTTTTTTTTTTCTTTTTTTTTCTTTCAGACAGATAGCATCATTAAGAATTCTACAAATCCACTTGAAGGATTTTCATTGAATTCACGTGTTCAATGGCGAACCAATACTTTAATTAATAATTTCCCTGTTATTCCTGCGTCCAAACATTGTGCACTTTTTCCATTATACAATACAAATGATGTAGATCTTTCACTTTACTGGAACATCCCAACTTTATCACGGCAAGGACATCATTATATAATTGGAATTAATCTTGGGGTTCAACAAAATCCATTTCTATCACAAAATATAACAACAATTCAGAGCAGAACATTGTTTGAGCAGACGGTTCGAGAACGAAATGCATTAATTAATAGCTTATTGAAAAACAAAAATTTCAAAGACGAAAGTCCATTGAAGCTCGTTACACAATGTACAGACGTATATGAACATGATTTTCGGAATCGAAGGTTAGCATTATAACAATGCTTTTTCTTGAGTAACGATTCAACTAGTCATTAAACACTCTAATACCTTTTTAGTTTTTGCGTTGTTCCCATCAAAATATCAGTCAAAAATTGTTCATGGAATAGAAGAATTGGATATACTTTAGAGATGTTATCGTCTGATCGGAATGAAACGAGTAGGAGGTAATGTTAACGGTTCTATCTAATTAATTACATACACATCATTGCTGGTTTATTAAAATTAAATCATCCGTATAGCACATTACACAAATCCGTATACCCAACAGTATTTCAATGGACCGGACCTACTTCCAAATATTCCATATTGTCAGCTAACGAAGAGCAGACTTATATTTTCAAAGCATGCTTTGTTAGGCCTGGCGTTTATGATGTAAATAGATGGCGGTTGACGGTAAATTTTGATCAGACTATTATTACTGATAATGAAAATAAGGGTGAAGGTTCGCAAGAACATTACGCAACGAGTGTTCATGAAGGCGGCGTTGGAATGAAAGGTTATGTACAAATGCCCAATACCTTACACCTTTTGACACTGGTGGATAGTTCAACTGACAAAAAGAACGAAGATAGTTTACAATCGTATATAGAACAATTACAATAGTCTATTTAGCATTGAAATAATTATTGGCAAAAGATATAGTAATCTTTGTATTATCATATTATTTTTTTTTAGCTTGTAATTTTTCTAGTTCTGCCATAATGTCTTGTCTGGTTGTTAGAGGATGCTAAAGATAATCAAATAATACATGAGAATTATTTAATATTTTTATTTAATAGAGGTTTAATTTTTTTTATTACGTGTGTTTTTTCAGCCCGAACTTTTGTCTAATAAATAAAAAAAAAGGAAAATTTGTTTATCTTACAGAAATACTAAGCATAAAGCTTTTTAATAATACCTCTTTAACGTGCTTTTCGTAAAAACTAGGACTTCCGACATAATACATCACAGCAACAGGAAAAAAGATATAGACACCAAACTAAAATTGTGAAATTAAGAAATTAAGAAAATAAATGTAAGTTTTAATGATTGTTTATCGAAACACTAAAAGCGAGAATATAAATTATTACCTTAAAAAGTTCTAAATTTGGTCCACCCATTTTCGCGGTGAACATTCTGGGAGCATTTGATAGAACATTTGAATTTTTCGGTAAGTCAATAATTCATGTGATTGGCTAATTTAATTAACCAATAAAACAGTTTTTCTACGTATCACAAAATTTCCCCGTCACACAATATACAACGAGTTAGAGTTAGGGTATATGGGGTGTTACACATTAAAACTGCGATATTATAAAAAAAAATTACATGAGGCCGCGTATGGCCATTACATCACGAGATTACCCGCTAGTCACCTGTTACATTTAACCAATCAAAATCGTGAAATTCAATTAATCCCGGATCAGTCCGAAAATCAAACCAAATGATTAAACTCAGTAAAAAAGGGCTGGCTGTTTTAATGTGTAACACCCCATATATTAAGGTTAGGTTTAGAGGTTCTAATAGTAAAATCGTTCAAGAAAAACTTTTTGTTAATGCGCAGGTGGTTTTCTATAACAACACCAGGACAGTATGTTGTGTTTCACAAAATATCACAAACATAAAACTCTACAAAATTTGATAAATTGGCTTGTTTTCACATAATTTCATTGAAGGTTCCCTGAAATTCCTGGTTGGTCAGTAGGGTTAATTTTTGCTAATATTTATATTAATAAAATTATAGCCATTTATTAAGTAAAAAGTGCTAGCTGATAATTTTGCTATAGAACCTACTAACTAATAAGACTAGATGTCGACCTAAATTCCACCAGTAATTTTGAGAATTGCTTTTAGCTTTTCTTTATATAGCATCAGGAAATTTTTTACATAGATACTAATCGATATATAACAATTAATCGTTTTATATCGATTAAAAAATAATGTTATATATTGATAAACTAGATAAAACTCGATATATATCTATAATTGATATATATCATAGTTAAATATAAATCGTTATATATCAGCTAATCGATTATTATCGTGTATATTTGAATCGATAAATAACGATTATAAGTTATTTAATTGCAGATCAGTCTATTAAGGATAGAATTTCATAGGCGCAAATCCATTATATAGATCATGTGAATACATACTTTATTGTAATAAAAAGTAGCTATTCGTTATTTCGAATCATAAATTTACACATATTATGAAGTAACTTGAATCTCAACCATACCACATGTATTTATAAATCATTTATTATTTTGTATTTTAAGAAGTTTTATATGAAGGAAAGAAAGATTTCATAATAAAACTGCTTGTTAATTTTTGTTTGATGATATTCTAAATATACTTTCGACGTTTAGTATTGACGCTTTCAACAGATGTTATAGTATAACTATTACTCTCTGATAATGCTTTTTCTGACGCCTACTTTTTAAAATATGCACTATATCTTCCTATCAAACCTTTGATTGTTTTTACTGTTGGTATTTCCTCAAAAGTAAGTTCACCGTTTGCTGCCAGATCTTCTAAGTTAGCATGCATGTCTTCAGGTGAGTAACGATCTTCAGCTCTCAAATTACCTGCCAAAAAAAATCCTTGCAAGTACTGCAATACTTTTTTTGTCATGCGTTTTCCGGCACCTTTGTTACCAAGTTTCATATTCTCTTTTAGGGCCCATCCTAGAGAAAGAGAAAATTCTTGAATACTATAAATAAGTTCTTAGTATATAGAAATATGTAATTCCAAATGGAATTATAATATGATGATATAATAAAAACATATTACCTTGTATCTTTTAGATTGTTATGATAGTGGTAAAATAAAAATGAGAGTTGAATGTTTAAGGCTGTCAAATAGAATAGAAAGGTATACTGTACGTAGAGGTGTGAACGCAATGCCCTAACTTGTCATAATTATGGTGAGTTAAGTCATAATTACGACAAGTTACGGAATTACGTTCACACTTCTAACTGTACATACTAGGGTGTTCAGATTTATGCATTATAAAAATACATAAGTCTGGACGTACAAGAGTGTCACCAAAAAAAAACTGGGAGTTCTTAAATTCTGATTTAACTTTTCACATGGGGCCGAAGCTACTCAACATCCTCATTATTCGTCGTATTGAATTAGATCCAATATGTTCATTACATCTTAATGAGCTCATATTCTGTGAATTGAATGATCTTTTTGGCGGCACTTGTATGTTTATTATTACCTCTTATTGCATTTGATATTTCACCTAATTCATCACTACTAACTAAAAATAAATATCAATTTGTAGATAGATTCATTAGCGAGGCGTAATGTTTGTAGCCTAGCTTGGTTGATATAATATTCAATTAAAGTTGACTAGTTGATCTCTCTTAGGTCATTCTGGACTGCAGTGTGTCAAAAATACCCACACATGATAATTGCGAAGATTATTACAAGCCCTTTTACTTCTTGTTCGTTACTATTTCCAAGATCAATGTAACTTGATCACAATATTGGGAGCACGCATCCTATAAAATCGGCTAGCTATATCTATAATTACCAACTAAGAAGTCAACTAGTTGACTTCAGCCAACTAGATTATCATCAGCTACAAAATATTCACGTTACCTGATTGGTTGTTGGTTTCTTTGTTCGTAAATAGCCCTGTGTCTTTATAATAAAATAAGATATCTTTTTTTTTTTTTTTTATATTTTAGACAATTAACTATAATAGAGAAGTGGTCCTTACTTGATTTTTTAGGAATTGGTATCGCCCAAGTAGTTTTGGGTTTAGATGGCTCAGAAAACATTGGAGATAGTCTGTTATAAAAAGTAGCAATCTGCTCGGGTCAGAATTCAGTCCACGCACCTATATGAGAATAGAGCGAGCACGAATATATCCTGCAAATTGGTCTGTTATGGGCCAGGACCACTCAAACCATTTTGAAATACCAGGTATAGTTTTGATTTTTTTTTTGCTGATATCGGTTTCCAAGTTTTGACTAACTCGTATTATAAAAATAAATGCACAGATATATGGTATAAAGTTATTGATACTAGTCAAAATTAAGAAATTTTGCATGCTAAATGGCATGCTAAATTTATTAATTTGACTAGTATAAGAATAGTAATATTTTGATATATATAATTAGGCTTACTTCAATGATTCTGAATTTATTTCTATATCACCTTGTTCAACTGATAATGCTGACGATTTTGTTGTTTTGTTACGATTTGGTTCTATATGAGCTACAGATGTTCCGCTTAAGTCTTGAAGTGCTGTTTCAATATTTGTTCCATCAGTAAGTTCACATCCAATTCTGACATATCTCTTAATTGCATGTGCAATCTATAATTAACATCAAACTTATTAGTAGAGCACAATAAATCAAAATATGAGTACCGTCAAGGGAAAACTTGTCATCGGGATTTCAATTATATTTTGTACTGGACACAATTCTTAATAAATTAGATAGATTGTATTCAGTACGGAATAATAATTGAAATCCCGATGACAGGTTTTTCCTTGATGGTACTCATATAATATCAAATCTACTTGCTGTTGCATGGTGAGAATCAACTGTGGTTTTCGCTTCTCCTGGCTCAAGAAAAATCCACCCGCGTACTTCTACATCATACCAACTATACCAATGACTAATAATCGCCATTAACTCCGAATTGTGATAGTGTCCTCCATTATCTGAAATGATTTTGATCCATTGTGGTTTGGGATCCATTGTCATGAATACTGCCTCAAAACACGACGCCGTGAACCAAGCATCTTGTTTGGTATCGGAACTCCAATGGTCATAAGCCTGAACATCTAATTTTTCATCATTATCCTTATCCTTTTGAAACACCAAGGTCGTATGGAGCGTCCATCCACGCTTTCCAAAAAATTGACTCTTTGTTTCCCGAGCCGTTGCGGGTAAAATTCGCATTTTGTAATCAACCACGATAACTGCACCATTATTATCTAACTCACGTAATGTGGAATTGAACTGAGCATTTAGGTACTTTTTACGAGTTTGATGTGCCAAATAACATGACAATCGTTTTTGGCATTCTAAGATCTCATCATGATAGGTTATATCATGTTTACTTAAAAGATCTTTGAACAGATTAAAAAATCTATCACATTCTTGACATCGTAAAAAATGTTGCTCTTTACATTCACCAAAGGCAAATAATAGACAATGATTGATACAGTTTGTATGACTAGCCGTACCATTCTCGTTCACAACCAATTCTTCTTCATAATACCGTTTTAGGTGACGGCGTAGCAATTCTATTTCATGAATCAAGCCATTCTACAAAAAATTTTAGATTTTATGTCAATATCCCGAACATCAAAATCCTGATGGTACTAAATTCCGATGTACTAAATCCCGAAAGAACAAAATCCCGAAAGACTAAATCCTGAAAACAAAAAAAAAAATCCTAAAAATTCATAATTATGAATTTTTATTTCAGGATTTAGTCTTTCGGGATTTTGTTCTTTCGGGATTTAGTATATCGGGATTTAGTACCATCGGGATCTTGGTATTCGGGATATTGGTATTCGGGATATTGTTACAAAATCAAATTTTTATATTAATAAGGTTATAAGATTATTATTTTTTTTTATCTGGCTTACCTGCAAATTTTTATTAGAAATATTTTTATTAATTATATCGATTATATTTTCGAAGGGTTGGTATCCGTAATCATTACATGTTATGCATAATCCACCCAAATCTTCTCTATATTGAAAACGACTGTTTTGTAGACGTGCCATAAAAGAAGTGCGCTTCATCCCATCAGGATAAATAGCAGAAAACTTTTCCCAAAGCGCACTCTTTTGATCTTTCAAGTAAAGAATAGGTAAATTTGTATTTGTATCGACTTTATAAGAGCTCATATTCACATTTTCTTTATCGTTAAAAAATAATTTGAACTCTTTCTCTTTGACCTCTGACATTTTTGAACGAGTAATTGTGGGCTTTTCTAATGCAGCACACCCAGGCCCATTAATACGAGAAAATTTTCGTGCCGCATTAATAGTATTAGGAGATACCTAAGTTATGTTTAATTAATATCATTGTCTTTTATATTTTATATTTGAACAATAATACAAGATTTCTTACTGTTAATTCATTCATTATTTCTTGATATGTAAATTTTTCCGCAATTATTGATAGTATACGCACTTTACCGTCTGCTCCTCTAAAATTGGCATCATAACTATCACGAAAGCAGTCCCAAAATGTCTTAATAGTTAAGTTCTGTGACGATACATTCAGCATTCCTTCTTCATATAAATTCTTAAGTGTAGCACGGTCTTTTTCGGGATCAGGTGCGTTTGTCCAGAATTCATTCTATATACATTGATTTCTTTAGTTTACATTGATCTTTTGATTAATAAATACAAAAAAAATTTCATGCAATATAATAATTATTTCCACGAAGCTGTAAAATCAAAAATAATGAAGCAGCCACGCTTGTGCGGCAGAAAAAAAAACCTGTAAATTGAACAGATTTTCACCTCCATTGAACTTGGCTCTGGAAGGGTTTGATCTGATCATAATTATATCATATGTTTATGCTAAGGAAAATCTGATCTTTGGGTATCAAGTTTATTATTTATCAAACTCAATCCTTAAAAAATTTAATCGGTGATTTACAATATGTAATTGAGAGCAGGCTTTCTAGTTATTGTTTAAAAACTGATAGTACTAGAAAGCCGTTTTTATTACACATTATTGAGCAAATTTTTTAAAGGCTAGGTTCACTAAGTAATAAACTTGATGCTCGTATTCTAATTTTTCCTTGGTAGACTTATATTAACTTTTTTTGTTTGATTAAATTTGATCTAATAATTCTGAATTAATTTACAGGTTTTCTTTCGCTATTCACTCGTTTACTAAACAATCTGAATCAAATAGGTATCTGTTAGTAAGAATTAAAAAATTCATATCGAATAGTATTGTCAAATTTTTTAATTTGGGGTAATAGCAATAATCTCTAACATATATACAAAATTTGATCCATAACTTAGGTAACTCATCAGATTTATTTATCTTTATGAGTTAGTCTGTAGCTTTGTTATTTATATACTTGTTAGTAAAATTTTTAGACTTTGAAATTGTAAGCACAGGTTTTTTTCAATCTTTAACAGCTGCCCTACCTTGATTAGTGTGTCGGAGGTGCATCAAATGCAACCTGGATTTGTATGAGGAGAGCATCCTCATACATTGTGAACACTAAGTGAAATTTCAATTATATTATATAATTAGAAATTTTACTTTGTATTCGCAACACACTCTGACACACTAATCAAGATAGGGCAGCTGCTAAGAATCGAAAAAAACCTGTGCTGAAATTGTGATCGATTCTATAGATGCAGACTTATTTATGTCACTAGTTACATCTCAATTGTGCTTTATTTTATAGACCAGTTTTTTATATAGGACGTAACTAAGTGATGCATAAGTCTGCATCAATAATCGATTCTAATATATATGAGGTTAAAATTTAGGTTTAGGTTTTGGATATTTTGATTTTTTTTTTTTGGGTTAGAATGTAAGAAAATGTTATAAGGTAATTTTAATATGCTCAAGAAAGAAGTTTGGCTTTAATTATTGTTTTGAATATAGGAATATAGGTATGGATGGGTTTACTAATTCCCCCAACTGGTTATTCTAATTATTCACATATTGGAGTATCTAGTGAAATGGTGAAAATTAGTAAACCTGGTATGGATAAGACTTTAATTTGGCTGGCAAGTATAATAATTATTTGTTCAATTAGATTGTTTAGTTCGTGGATTATACTAATATTATATGAAATTTTGATTTTTTTTTTATAATTACTTTAGAAATTTGTTTATCATATGGTGTAATCTCCGTACATCCTGTTGCACAAAATATTGCGCGCCATGCTCGCACTTCACGTTCCCGAAACTCATAATTTGATCCATATACCTTACTAAGATGAGTATATAATTCAATAATATTGCTTTTCTGTTGTTTCCAATTTTGAAAGATTTTATACCATTCTTCAGCAGATTTACTAACAGCTTTTTTTAAATATAGATCAAATAAATGTCTCATAATTGTTTTGTTATTCCAATCTGTAAGTGTACATTTATCTGATATTAATGTTTGATGAGAAAACTTAGTGTTATATGCTTCGTCTAATTTTTGTAAGACTATTGAGTGATTTATAGCAAATAAAGTATCGCCTAAGATAGATTTAAGAATTCCAGTTTGTTGCCAAACTGTATTGGGGGAATTATTTTTATATTCTGCAACAATTTGACTATTTTGGTAAATTACAATTGAGAACAAATTATCATCCTTAATACTTTGAAAAAAAACCGATTGCTTTGCTTTATATTTATAAAAAAATGATGATGTATAATTGTGTCCAACTATATTGTGATTCGAATGTGTAATTTTACCCAAAGAACCAACAAAAATTGACAAATTTTCTATTTCAATAATAAAAGGACAAAATATAACGCCTTCTAATAATTTTTGAAATGTTTGGGTTTGTTCTAAACCTAAATATGAAAGGCCTGCAATTTTTGTTTTAGTGCCAAAAACGGCTTGATAAACTGAAGTAATTGCCTGAGAAGAACTTGTAACGATATCACTACTTTGTCCTCCACCTTCACATATATAACCAGGTTGTAAAGGACTATGTATATAACGAACTACATGAATAATAAAAGGTATTTTATTAAGATGTATCATAATTTTAAGTCCTAATCGTATTGGAATTGGATATGGTATATGATTATGATTTTCTTTAGAAAAAACCCACCAATCACGTAAATATGGTCCATAGTGAAGTTCTGACTCAATAGTGCCAGTTGCAATAAGTTCTCCAGGTGTTATATGAATATTTGTCATTTTAATTACTTGAAGAAATAGAAATTTCAAATAAAAAACTTTTTATTAATTAACATAGCGCCATAATTTACTATATAATTTCTATTAATCACATGCAGATCTGCAATTAATTGTTATATAGCAGATAGCAGATAGTAGATGGTTTACTATCTGCTATTTGCTATATAACGATTAATAACTTATAATTGTTATTTATCGATTCAAATGTACACGATAATAATCGATTAGCTGATGTATAACGATTTATATTTAATTACGATATATATCAATTATAGATATATATCGAGTTTTATCTAGTTTATCGATATATAACGTTATTTTTTAATTAATATAATAAAACGATTGTTATATATCAATTAGTATCTATCTAAAAACTTTTCTGATGGCCACTATCAAATTAAGGCTTTGTATACAATACACTATCATTAAGATTCTTAACGATCATAATTTTTATGCACTAACATGCACAATTGTTAAGATTCTTAACTATCATAATTTTAATGCACAATTGATTAATCAATTAATCAATTAATCTATTAATCAATTAATCGATTAATCGATTAGTTGATTAGTTAAACATAATCAACTATTAATCGATTTTAACTACCTAATTGATTATGAATTTTTGCCTGATTCATAATACTACTAACATGCACAATCGTTAAGATTCTTAACGATCATAAGTTTCATGCACTGATATGCACAATCGTTAAAATTCTTAACGATCATAATTTTAATGCACAATCGATTAATCGATTAATTAATTAATCAATTAATCAATTAGTTGATTAGTTAACTATAATCAACTATTAATCGATTTTAACTAACTAATCGATTATGAATTTTTGCCTGATTCGTAACACTATTAACATGCAATCGTTAAGATTCTTAATGATCATAATTTTTATGCACTGACATGCACAATCGTTAAGATTCTTAACAATCATAATTTTAATGCACAATCGATTAATCAATTAATCAATTAACCGATTAGTTGATTAGTTAAACTATTAATCAATTTTAACTAACTAATCGATTATAAATTTTTGCCTGATTCGTAATACTACTAACATGCACAATCGTTAAGTTTCTTAACGATCATAACTTTCATGCACTGACATGCACAATCGTTAAGATTCTTAACGAACATAATTTTAATGCACAATCGATTAATCAATTAATCAATTAATCGACTAATTGATTAGTTGATTAGTTAAACATAATCAACTATTAATCGATTTTAACTAACTAATCGATTATGAATTTTTGCCTGATTCATAACACTACTAACATGCACAATCGTTAAGATTCTTAACGATCATAATTTTCATGCACTGACATGCACAATCGTTAAGATTCTTAACGATCATAATTTTAATGCACAATCGATTAATCGATTAATCAATTAATCGATTAATCGATTAGTTGATTAGTTAAATATAATCAACTATTAATCGATTTTAACTAACTAATCGATTATGAATTTTTGCCTGATTCGTAACACTACTAACATGCACAATCATTAAGATTCTTAACGATCATAATTTTCATGCACTAACATGCACAATTGTTAAGATTCTTAACGATCATAATTTTAATGCACAATCGATTAATCGATTAATCAATTAATCGATTAATTAATCGATTAGTTGATTAGTTATAAATTTTTGCCTGATTCGTAACACTACTAACATGCACAATCGTTAAGATTCTTAACGATCATAATTTTCATGCACTGACATGCACAATCGTTAAGATTCTTAACGATCATAATTTTAATGCACAATCGATTAATCGATTAATCAATTAATCGATCGATTAATCGATTAGTTGATTAGTTAAACATAATCAACTATTAATCGATTTTTACTAACTAATCGATTATGAATTTTTGCCTGATTCGTAACACTACTAACATGCACAATCATTAAGATTCTTAACGATCATAATTTTCATGCACTGATATGCACAATCGTTAAGATTCTTAACGATCATAATTTTAATGCACAATCGATTAATCGATTAATCAATTAATCGATCGATTAATCGATTAGTTGATTAGTTAAACATAATCAACTATTAATCGATTTTTACTAACTAATCGATTATGAATTTTTGCCTGATTCGTAACACTACTAACATGCACAATCATTAAGATTCTTAACGATCATAATTTTCATGCACTGACATGCACAATTGTTAAGATTCTTAACGATCATAATTTTAATGCACAATCGATTAATCGATTAATCAATTAATCGATTAGTTGATTAGTTAAACATAATCAACTATTAATCGATTTTTACTAACTAATCGATTATGAATTTTTGCCTGATTCGTAACACTACTAACATGCACAATCATTAAGATTCTTAACGATCATAATTTTCATGCACTGACATGCACAATTGTTAAGATTCTTAACGATCATAATTTTAATGCACAATCGATTAATCGATTAATCAATTAATCGATTAGTTGATTAGTTAAACATAATCAACTATTAATCGATTTTTACTAACTAATCGATTATGAATTTTTGCCTGATTCGTAACACTACTAACATGCACAATCATTAAGATTCTTAACGATCATAATTTTCATGCACTGACATGCACAATTGTTAAGATTCTTAACGATCATAATTTTAATGCACAATCGATTAATCGATTAATCAATTAATCGATTAGTTGATTAGTTAAACATAATCAACTATTAATCGATTTTTACTAACTAATCGATTATGAATTTTTGCCTGATTCGTAACACTACTAACATGCACAATCATTAAGATTCTTAACGATCATAATTTTCATGCACTAACATGCACAATCGTTAAGATTCTTAACGATCATAATTTTAATGCACAATTGATTAATCGATTAATCAATTAATCGATTAATCGATTAGTTGATTAGTTAAACATAATCAACTATTAATCGATTTTTACTAACTAATCGATTATGAATTTTTGCCTGATTCGTAACACTACTAACATGCACAATCATTAAGATTCTTAACGATCATAATTTTCATGCACTAACATGCACAATCGTTAAGATTCTTAACGATCATAATTTTAATGCACAATCGATTAATCGATTAATCAATTAATCGATCGATTAATCGATTAGTTGATTAGTTAAACATAATCAACTATTAATCGATTTTTACTAACTAATCGATTATGAATTTTTGCCTGATTCGTAACACTACTAACATGCACAATCATTAAGATTCTTAACGATCATAATTTTCATGCACTAACATGCACAATCGTTAAGATTCTTAACGATCATAATTTTAATGCACAATTGATTAATCGATTAATCAATTAATCGATTAATCGATTAGTTGATTAGTTAAACATAATCAACTATTAATCGATTTTTACTAACTAATCGATTATGAATTTTTGCCTGATTCGTAACACTACTAACATGCACAATCATTAAGATTCTTAACGATCATAATTTTCATGCACTGATATGCACAATCGTTAAGATTCTTAACGATTATAATTTTAATGCACAATCGATTAATCGATTAATCAATTAATCAATTAATCGATTAGTTGATTAGTTAAACATAATTAACTATTAATCGATTTTAACTAAAGGCACTACCAGGAATCAGCTGATTTGATTTTGGCCAAAATTTTGACCCACCATTTTAGTCAGGTCTTCATATTAAATTTCTAGTTTTTCAAACCCCCCCCTAGAAAATCAGCTGATTTCTGGCCCTCCCCTAACTAATCGATTATGAATTTTTGCCTGATTCGTAACACTACTAACATGCACAATCATTAAGATTCTTAACGATCATAATTTCATGCACTGATATGCACAATCGTTAAGATTCTTAGAATCATAATTTTAGTGCACTAATGTCACAACAGAGACAATGATTTTATGCAGCAATAAATCGTCAATTATGTATGCACTAAAAGTAAATTATGCATTTTAATGCACATATATTTTTTATAATTATGTGCATATTGTGCACAAAAAAATTATAATTATGTGCAATTATGCGTGTTCATCAGGCTTTATGTTGGTTTGTTGCTATTTAATTACCAATTTCTTGAGATATTAGTAAAATTATTCATGATATCTAATGTAAATGTCAAAAGAATATTAGCAAAAATAATGTATAGTAAGAATAATTAATTTTTATAATTAAATCTGGTTATTTGTATTCTCTTGGCGATAGGCAAAATAATTAGTTTAATAATGCATAATCTAATAGGTTATTAATAATAGCAAAAACGGCAGCTGCAAGTTAGAAAATTTATAATGCTAATTAGAATTAAAATATTGCTGATTAATATTCAAAAGATACTAGAAATATTCTCGAATAACTTCCTCGATGTGATTATTTGTTAGCAGTTTGGCAAACAGTTTGTTCATTAGTAATTATCACATTCTTTTGTTATATTATTTATCACATTATAAAAGATGTGGTAGTTACTAGTGATGCCACCGAAATTGATTTTTGAAAAAGGCCTATTTCGTCTTCATTAGAGCAAATTAAAATTTTTTATAAGAAAGAACAAATAAAATTTATATAGATATGTTCCTTATAATTTCGTCTATTCAAAAAAAGTATCAAAAAATTTCGTCTTTCAAGTAAAATAGATCAAAAACAATTTCGTCTTCAAATTTTAATTTCGAGTTTTAGAACCCGAAATGCTTTCATCCTCATGTATAGTAGTTACCAATGAAAAAACATTTTACCAACACTGTTAGTATTATTAAATAAAGTAACAATATGCTAAAAATTTATTATGCGAAATTAAATTTTAGCCAAAGTAAATAACTGAAAAAATATAGCCTACATTTCTATATTTCTTTTAACGAAATAACAACTTATTTGGGATTATTCTCTTTCTAACTAATTAAAATTTTGCATTCAAACATTTTGCATTTATTAGCAGCAGACTTCTGATAATAAATCAATGCCCTATACACATCTGATTTACTTCTATTTTCTGTTGGTAACAAGAACAAACTTGGAATATTAGATGATATTTAATAATGCGCAAATCCCTTATACAGTACTTGTCCTTTTTATTTTACTATCATTGTTAACCAAATTTTTATTAGCAATTCAAATTCTTTAACCATGCTCATATAACAAATTTCAAGAGTATGAATGGGTCTTATTAGTAACTTTAAAATGCTTAGGTTGTATTGAAAATGGTGCTTCTATAGGACGATTTGTTAGACAGTTGGCTTAAAAATTGGCACTATGATTGAATGTACAAAACATATAAGCGAAGGTTCAATAAGTTATAAGAAAATAATTTAAGTAAAAGTTCAATAAATTATATAAAAAATAATTTATAAAAAAATAATTTGGGCAAAGGTTCAGTAAGTTATATAAAAATTTGAGCGAAGGTTTAATAAGTAATTTGAATGAAGGTCCAGTAAGTAATTTGAGCGAAGGTTCAATAAATAATTTGAGCGAAGGTTCAGTAAGTAATTTGAGTAAAGGCTTAGTAAGTTATATAAAAAATAATTTGAGCAAAGATTTAATAAAATTTAAGTGAAGATTCAGTAATTAATTTGAATGAAGGTTCAGTAAGTTATATAAAAAAATAACTTGAGTGAGGTAATTTGAGCAAAAGTTTTATTATTTACTATTAAATAGTTCGTTAATCTGTATAATAAAAAAATTTTTACTTATTTCATCAAATGGGAGTTTCTAAACACTCCTATTTCATTTTCTGTTTAAAAAAATTTTGATACACAAGAATTTTTTAAACTCTTGTTTATTTTTGAAATATGCTATGTTTTTTTTTAATTATGAAACCCCTTATTAGCGAAGTTCATTTCTTTTTAAACCAATGAAATAGAAAAAAAGATAAAATCTATAAAATTAAGAACTATCGCTATTATAATATTAATTGTTTTTATTTTGCACTAATACTAAGTATTACGTATCAGGTAAAAACAAGTAAATTTTATTGTTATCATTATAAATTTACATATATAGTGATAGCAAGTTTATAAAAATTCTGAATTTGATAATTAAACTAATTTAAAACTTATCAAGAAAAAACCTGTAATATGATTGTTTTAATTTTTACTTTTTTGATTTAGAGTAAATTTTTTAAATATATACACATTAAAAATCTTAACAATTAATTAATAAAAATTTATATAAAATTGTTATAAAATAATTAAAAAAAAACATTAAATTTAATTAAATTACGATTGTTAACAATTGTGCATGCTAGTGCATGAAAATTATGATCGTTAAGAATCTTAACGATTGTGCATATTAGTGCACAGAAATGTAATCATTAAGAATCTTAACGATTAATTAATAAAAATTTACTTAAAATTTTATATAAAAAAATTAAAAAAAAACATTAAATTTAATTAAATTATAGTTAACTATAATTTAATTAAATTTAATGTTTTTTATATAAAATTTTAAGTAAATTTTTATTAATTAATTGTTAAGATTCTTAACGACCTATTTTAGATCATTAAGAATCTTAATGATCTATTTTAGATAATTAACGATTTAAAATAGATCGTTAAGAATTTTAACAATTAATTAATAAAAATTTACATAAAATTTTATTAAATTACAATTGTGCATGATCGTTAAGAATCTTAACGATTGTGCATGTTAGTGCATGAAAATTATGATCGTTAAAGGAGACAAAGACAGGTTGATCTTTGATCAAGTATTTTCACGGTAACTAAGGAAAAATTTTATTTACTTTAATTAAATAAAAATAATATAAAAAAAAATTCAAAAAAAAGGAAAACCAAATATAGAAAACAACTATCATACAAGTGAAAAGTACAGAAGTACTGAATTAGAACCAAAACTATACAAATAAACTGTATTCTACATTAAAAAAAAAATTAAAAAAAAATTAAAAAAATAGATCATTAAGATTCTTAACGATTTATTTATTATTAATAACCCTAAAAAATAGATCGTTAAGAATCTTAATGATCTAAAATAGATCGTTAAGAATCTTAACGATCTATTTATTATTAAAAATTTTAATGATCCTAAAATAGATCGTTAAGAATCTTAACAATCTATTTTAGATTATTAAGATTCTTAATGATTTAAAATAAATCGTTAAGATTCTTAACGATCTACTTTAGGGTCATTAAAATTCTTAATGATAATCTTAGCGATTCAAAATAGATAGTTAAGATTCTTAATGATCTAAATAGATTATTAAGACTTTTAGATTTATTTACAGTTTTTTTAAATTTTTTTTTGTTTATTTATTTTTTTTTGTTTATTTATTTTTTTATTTTTTTTATTTTATTTATTTTTTTATTATTTTTTTTGTTTATTTATTTTCGCACAGTTGTGCATCATATAAAAATAATGATCATCTTTGATAATCATTAGTTTTTTATTTTTTTTTATCTGTTTGTTTTTTTTTGTCTTCACTTACTAACCTTTTTTTTTGTATTGTTGTTGGTGTCGTTGTTGGTACCATCGTTGAAGCTGCTAGTGTTGTTCTAGTTGGTGTTGTTGCTGGTATTGTAGTTGGTGTCGTCATTGGTGTCATTATTGGTATTGCTAGCTAGTGTCGTTGGTGTTCTTGTAAAATGGCTTTACATGCTTTTTTTAGTATTCTTGTAAACGGTATTGCATAATTTTTTGGTGTTCTTGTAGGTAGTCTACCGGTATTTGTTTTTTTTGTATTTTTGTAAAAAGGTCTTGTTTGTTTTTTTGGCATTGTATAGGTGGTCTTACTCATTTTTTTGCATTTGTATGAAGTAGTCTTTTTTGTTTTTCTAGCATTCGTACTTGTTTTTCTGACATTTGCTTCGTTTGCTTTTTGTTTTTGTTTTGTTTGCTTTTTGCCTTTGTTTCATTTGCTTTGTGCCTTTTGCTTCGTTTGATTTCATTTTTTGCTTTATTTGCTTTGTGTTTTTTGCTTTTGTGATTTGCTTGCTTTTTTTTGCTTTGTTTACTTTTTGCTTTTCATTTTATTTTTTTTTGTTTCGCTTATTTTGTATTTAAATAGCTTCTTTTTTTTTCTTTTAAATTAATAATTTAGTTGTCATTCAAGTTGTTTTGTGGAGTCACTGTAGTTGGAGCTATTGTTTAGTGCATCATTGGTGTCATAATTAGTATATCACTAGTATTGGAGTTGGAGCCATCATTGGTGTTATAATTATTGTGTCAATGGTACTGTAATGTATTGTCACATATGGAGTTATTAGAAAGAGTTAATATAGATGATTAGTATAGATTAGATTAGATTAGTATAGATTAGAGTAGGGTTAAGGTTTGGGTTAGAGTTAGAGTTTGGGTTAGAGTTTGGATTAAGGTTTGAGTATTCGTTACTTTGTATTTTTTTATTCATTGTATTTTTGGTTTTTTTTTTTTAATAAAAAATTTTTACTGGTAAAGTTTTTTTATAAAATTTGCAATTGACTAGTTATGAGTGATTTATTATCAAAATATTAATTGTTTTTATATTAATTATATATCGATTATTAACTATTATACACATGTATCGATTATAATTGCTATTGGTATATTGGTTATATATTGATTATTAACTATTATAGATATATATTAATTATAATCACTATCAATAAAAATCAGCAGGGGTGTTTATAATCAATATATATCCAATTGGTTAGTAATCGATATATTTTTATCATGGATATATATCAATACTATCACTATCGATAGAAATCAGCAGGGTATTTAGTATCGATATATATCTTACTGGTTAGTAATCAATATATATCTATATATAAAATTTGCCGATGGAATAACGTGAGCATCGTGCAATATAACAAACATGAATGACAAAATAAAAGAAAAGTTATTATAACATAAATAGTGTGATGCTCATGACCAATAGTGGTCGTGCTATAATTACAAATACAGTATAGAGATTTTCTTGTTGGGCTAAAGAGAAGTACATACGTGCGTATGATCATGTGATTTTGGTAATTAGCCAATTATATGTGAATATTATCCTGTAAAGATGATATTCTGCATTTATATAGTCCGATTCCGTGATTCTGCATAACAATCATTACTAAATAAGGTGTGATCATTAATCACCAAATATGAACTGCATTATGCATATTTTGTTTTCAATTAAACCAAATATCCACATGCTATTCAGGGTCCTATGAAATTCCTAATACTGTTAAACCTCTCAAAACTAATATGCATAGTAGGCAGGTTTTGTATTAGTATCAGATTTGAAAACATTATAAACTATTAGATTTATATATCAGGTACTGACTTGGTAGATTAATTTTTTATCAGATTTGACAGGTTATCAATTTTGGCAGGATCAGTTTTGGAAGGTTCAACAGTAGCATTTTTATTGCTTTATAAAAACATATCGGCAAATTTGTAAATCACCCTAAAATTTTTGATGCATCTAAATTTGACCGTTACATAAAACACAGGTGTGTCAGTTATTTGATATTAAAATCAACCAATCAAATTCCATAAATTTGATAAATTTTTCAATATTTAGGTTAAAAAGGAGGAAACTGATATACTTTGCAAGTACTGTATACCACGTTTATTTCTTTGTAATAAATAAGGCAAACAGTATTAGCCAATGCAATAACACCACATTGACTTCTTTGGATCTTAGAAGGACAAAAAGCATTAACCAGTGCATTTGCAAGAACACTATGTTGACTTCTTTGGATCATTTTTATGGTTCGCCAATGAAAGTGAAATAGAATAATCCAAAAATCCAAACCTGGATGGGCTAAAACTAGTACTAAGATAAGTACTAATACTTGGTTTTATTTTTTTATTGTATTTTTCATTTGTTTAACTAACCTCTTTTTTCCTTTTTTCTAGATTTTATGGTTCCTCGGTAAGGTGATAATCTGAAAAACTAAACCTGATTGTTTTCTTTCTTTTACAACATTGTTGTCTTTGCTAGAAAGTGTGAAATAGGACAAAGTATTGAAATTGTAACAGGTTTTGAAGCTAAGTACTGGTTTCTTATATTTTGGTCCTTTTTTTTTTATTATTGAAACTAACTTCACTTTCTTTTCCTAGATTTTTTATTTGATACCGAAATTCTGTGAATTTGACTAGGCCTTGAAATTAGCAACTGGGAGTTCAATTGAGATGGGTCTTGAAGCTAAGTACTGGGTCCTTTTGTATTTGGTCCTTTTTTTTTTAGTTGTCAAAATGAATTTTTCTTTTCTTTTCTAGATTCTTATATTGTAGTAGAATGCATAGATCTATGAGGTTATATCATGGCCATTATAGCAGTTAGAAGTGTGATATTACAAATTCATAGCAGAGTCACGGTATTGTCGCCAATATATAATATAGTTATGTTATGAATATGGCTATTGTATTATAGTTTTATAAATAAATAAAATTAAAATAAATTTTATATTGTAATTTTTATATAATTTTATTATTGCTAGTTATTAAATATAATAAATATAATTTTTATTAAAACTATATATTAATAAATGAAATATACATTTTCAATGAGAACTTTTTCTGACGATCCCTCTACCAAATTTTCCAAGAAGACCGACCTATGAAAATTTTAAAGTTATTATATTTGTATATAACAAAGACCTTATTAGAAGCAACTTGAATAAAGTGTACAGATTGTATGTTGAGACGAACTAAAATAGAGTTGAAAAAGAATCACCTTATAGTTTGAACTTCTGGATAGAAGACTTTGTTGCTATAAAAGATGTAGTAGGGCTAAAACTCTAAGGCAGAAATGTATTTTTGGTTAAATATAATATTCTGCAAAACATAAATCTTACATTTTTTTCAACTTTGGTACTTTCGATATTTCTTTTTGGACTTTTCAAAATTTCGCCAAAAAGTAGGAAATCTAGCTTACTCTTCCAAAAGATTGGTATTGTTTACAATTTCCAAATTGGGATAGCATTTACCAAAATAGAGTCAAGTCATGACTTGTGTGCTGAATATTGTAATAAACAATGAAAATATGTGCGATAGTTTGGAAGAAAACTGAAATAAAATTTCTTTCTAGAATATTCTTGTAGATGTAGTTACTTTTCTTTTATTTTTTTATATGTATATATAATACTCAGGTAGAGCATTTCTTTGCGCAGTATTATATAATTTTTATCTTATTTATCATTATTTATTCTCATTAGCTTTTGTCTTAAGCAAAGAATTTTTCTTTGTTTTTCTCATCTAGTAATTTGTTTTTTTAAGTGTTAGTATTTGGTTTTTCATTTAGGTTCATAGTTATTTCCTCTTTTAGCTTTTCTTTTTATTTTTGTTCAATCTGTTTTTCGTTAATGGTTAAATATAGATAGTAATATCTTTACCATTGGTGCTAGATGAGAGAGATTTAAAGAATTTTTTTTTGCTTTTGATGGGCTGACGAAATGGTCTACTTTATCTGTAAAGTAGTGCAACAGGTCACATTATAGTACTCTTAAAAGTTATCAAGTGATGTTGGATTTGCAAAGTTGGATACAAGAGATTAGTTTAGTTCATGTATATGACTTTTGTAGTTTTTAATTCTACAAATAAATAAATACTAGCAAGACTGTCAAAGGTTAAAAAAAAAATAGATATATATATATCGATAAATAGAATAATTGATTATTTTTTATTTAATATTAACTGGCTAATGGGTCGCAATCAAATCGCCAACAATCACTTCACAGACATCAACCTATGCCAACAATTATTTTACCGACAAGCTTTTTTTACCAACACAAAATTCGCTGACGTTTGATTACTGACAAGTTCCTTTTCACCGACAAGTTGATTTTACCGACACACACTTTACCGATAGTCACATTTACTAACAAAATCAACTTATCGACAAGCTCATTTTACCGAAAATAGAATATACCAACAAGCTTATTCTACCGACAATACAATTCGTCGACAATACGATTTGCTGACAATACAATTGCTGACAATACAACTCATTGACATATGAGACCACAGCAATATAATAAACTACTAAGAATAATTACATATTATGTAATTTATTAATAATTACAATAAACATTGCACATTTTATTAATGACGATAACAAGTACTTATTCATCAGCAAATTTATAATAGCGTAATCTTACGTACGATCTTACGAACCGTAATATAAGCAAAATATTACGTAATATATTTCGAAATATTTCGAAATATCAATTTTCGAAATATTATGAAAGTAATTTCGAAATATTTCGAAATATATTACGAAATATTTCAATCCCTTTCAAAATATTTTAGAACTAGGAAACCAAGCTGGATTAGTAGATCTGTAACCTGGATCGTGCATTAGACTGATTTTTCGAAATAGTTCGAAATAGTTCGATGATGTTCAAATTCTGTACTACAAGATCAGATTAGATCTTTTGTTTATAATTAAATCTTCTATTTTGTTTTTTTTCGCTTTTTTATTTTCGTTACTTTTTGTTCCTTTTTGTTTCATTTTTTGTTTTCGTTTGTTTTTTTTATTTTTTTCTTTTTATTTTATTTATTTATTTTTTAATTTTTTTATTTTATTTTTATTTTGGCACTTTACAAAAAAAACAAACACTTTTCGAAACCTTGTGCATGCCAACTACGGCTTTCAACACTTTCAAGAACACATACCAGCAATTTCTAAATTTTCAAGAACGTTTCTTTAGAGAAATGGGCACAAGTTTTTGCAAGTCTTGCAAGGTTTCATTTCATTTATTTTTTCGTTTCGTGTTTTTGTTTTTGTTTTTTTTTGTTTATTTTTAAAATTTTTTTATTAATTTATTTTATTTCGGCACTTTGTGAGAAAAACAACAACTTTTCGAAACCTTGCGCATGCCAACTACGACTTTCAACACTTTCAAAAACACACCCACAGCAATTTCTAAATTTTCAAGAACACTTTTTTAGAGGAATGAGTGAAAGTTTTTGCAAGTTTTTGCAAGTTCTTGCAAGGTTTTGTTTCAATTTTTTTTTGTTTCGTGTTTTTTGTTTTTGTTTTTTTGGTTTATTTTTAATTTTTTTTATTTATTTTATTTTGGCACTTTGCGAGAAAAACAACAACTTTTCGAAACCTTGCTCATTCCAACAACAACTTCCGACACTTTCAAAAATGATAGAAAACAAAAAAGCGAAGATAATAGCTAACTGTGGGGTGAGCGAAAATAAATGTATAGGGCTAGTTTTTTGTATATAGTAATAGAATTAGATGCAACAAAGACGAAAGTAGTTTAAAATATTTGTAATAATGTAAAAATAATACATAATATATAATAAAGTATATAATATTAATTAAAAATATATATTTAATAAATGTAAAATATAATATATAATAATAAATAAAAAAATAAAAATTTTATATTAAATTGCGAAACCGTGCAAAATATTGCGAAAACCTGTAAAAAAGCATGATTACGTGAATATGTATATCGTTTATTTATTTTTTAAAACTTTTTGAAAATTTGCGAAAATTTGCAAAATATTGCGAAACAATGCGAAAATGTCAAAATATTACCTCCTGCACACATTAGTTTATTGATCTGCATGAGTACGCGACCCCTGTAGGGGAGGGTAATTTGCATTGTTTTAGTATATTTCGCAATATTTCACAATATATTTTGAAATATTTCGAAATAATGACTGTAATATTACCGTAATATAATGTAATATATTACGTAATAACCCGTAGCAATTGTAAGATTTTTGTAATATTATGGGCCGTAATATCTTACGTAATATTACATATATATAATTCGCTAATGTTGTCATGGCTGATACTAAAGTTATGTCCTATTTTGATATAAAATTTTAAAAGTTTCTTTGAATGTTTTTTCTTCTTTGTCTTATAGGGTTAGGGTAGGGTAAGGGTAGAGTTTGGGTATAGATTTCATATTTATAGAGTATATGTGGATTTTAGCAGGGCTTATAGTTTCAAATCGAGACTATAACTTCAGTATCAACTGTGATACTTAAGGCATCTGGCGAATTATTTGATAGTGAATTGTATTGTCGGTAGAATGAATAATCTTGTTGGTAAAATGAGCTTGTCAGTAAGTTGATTTTGTCAGTAAAATTAACTATCGGTGAAGTGTGTGTCGGTAAAATCAATGTGTCGGTAAAAACATGCTTGTTGGCAAATTGAGTGCCGGCGAGTTAGTTGTCAGTAATATAAGCTTGTCAGTAAAATGGTTGTCGGTATAGTGTTATATCTGTGAAGTGATTGTTGGTGAAATAATACGAATCCTTGGCTAATATATATACAAATTTTTCTGACAAAGTTCATGAAGTTCTCAAGCACCTTAATTGATGGATTGAAGGTAAATTTTTTAATTGAATAAACTGACAAAATTGGTTAGTTTATTTGATTGCCGACTAATTAAAAATTTGCCTCCAATTCATCGATTGAGGTGTTTGAGAACCCTATCATCAGTTTTAAGTTAAAGTCTTTTGTACAATCATCAATTGCAATAATCTTTTTTTTCATCGTAATAATGAACTTGCTTGGCTGAATTTATTTTTCGCTAAATAAAAATTGAGCCCCAGCCTATGAGCACCCTAAGTTAAAGCGAATAAATATTATAAGTATTAATTGCTTTGCTAATTTTAATTCCACTATGTTAATTAATAAACTATATTAGATATAATTATCAAACTAAATAGGTATTAAATAAGTGTTACGATCTTATTTTTTAACCAGACTAAATTAAAGTAAACATAATAAATAAGTATTTATGTTTATATTTTAGTAAAAAAATTTTTTCATACTAAAATAAATTAAAGTGATTAAAATAACGACTAATAAGCAATGCGTAGATCTAAAAAGAACAAATAAAATAAGCAATGAGTAGATCTAAAAAGAACAAATAAATTGTAAAAAAAAAACTTATAAATATTTAAATAAGCTAAAATTCCTGTAATCTCTACTATTTTTACTTCATTGCATATGATTCTGTTCATTGGTTTCTAGATGGGTTCATTGGTTTGATATATATTAATTAAATGAAAAAATAAATTTGACAGATATTTTTGAAGTGAAATTGTTAATTGTAACCAATCATCATGTGATAATTTGCAGATCTGGGGATCTAAAAAAAGGTACAATTTTATAAATTCGCGCATATGAAGTGCTAATACAGTTAACATATTCAAAAGTAAACTATAAACATAGAATAGTTTAATTCATAAAATATAAAAATATAAATATATAAAAATTAAATTAATAGAATAATAAAATCACCTCTATTTCAATTTGGTCAAATTAATTTGTTCCAAATAGTTGGCATCATTTTTATCATTCTTCTTTGAAGAAATTTTTAAAATATTAATAAAGTATAGCATTTTTTAGCTTAAGTAAACGTTTCTATGCCAAATACGTCAAATTCCAACAAATACAAATATTCAAAAGAACTTCATATACCTTTTGGTAGTAGTAATTTGAACTGGTTAGACCATAATTGGGTAACCGAACCAGACCTGAAAAATTCGAGTTAGTCAGTTAAGCAAATGCTTAACCGGTTAATCTACTGTTAATCTGATATATTGGTTAATCGGTTAACCCAGCATAATCAGTTGACCCAATATAGTCAGTTGACTCGATATAGTTAGTTGACCCGATTAACCCGCTGTTCAACATAATCGATTGACTCGATTGATCTGAAATCAATTTTTGTAGCTTGTACAAATTTAGTTGTATAGTATTTATTTTTCAATACACTATATACTTATTATTGGATAACTGATCGAAAGCTATAACAATAATTTTTTAATAGTGTTAGGGTTTTTACTCCTTTTAATCGTCTTTAAATTCCTCTTTTAGTTCTTGGATAAAATCTTTTTTAGGCAAAATAAATTAAAATCAAAGGCACCACTTAGACTAGTGGGTTATTCAATTTAAAAATTTACTGGTTTAATTAGTTTAAAAATTTCCACCCAAGGTTTGAGAAAGCTTTATTTCAAAAGTTTCTTATAAAAATTTTTAATTTTAACAGACACTGCAACTATAGAAAAGATGTTGAAATTGAACACGATCTAAGGTAAAAACATGCGAATTGTCTTCAGCCAAACTAGCACTAACAAACCCAGTTTCAAATTTTAAAATGATAAGTACAAATATAGAAGTCTAAATAAAAGCTTTATATTTTATCTTATATATGGAGTGTCTTCAATTAAAAGGGCCCATTTTTACATATATTTTATTTTGAGATATTTGAGTTTAATTATTTGTTTTGATTTTCGGACTGATCCGGGATCAATCAAATTTCACGATATTGATTGGTTAAAGACGGCAGGTGACTATCGGGTAAACTCGTGACGTGTTGGCTCTACGCAGCCTCATGTAATTTTTCTTTTTACATTATCTTGATTTTTTATTATGTAATTCGACTTTCATTTATAATTAAAAAAAGTCAATCATGTCAAAATTTATATGAATTTAACGAAAACTCATTTTTCAAAAAAATGTAAAAATGGGCCCTTTTAATTGAAGACACCCCATATATGAGAGTTAGAAAACATAATTTATTTATTATTTCTTTTTAGAAACCATATTCGAGAGACTAATTTGGGTTTTAGATTGGAACACCAAAGAGTAATGTGATTTCTAGCGTTGGAAAAATGCACTTGCTAGGGGCAGAAGTAGCAGGAACGCCAAGATATTTTTTGGTTAATTTTGAAAGAATTGGAAATTGAACTTGGTACTATTGCCACCATAAGAGAAATTTTATATCAGGAAAAGCTACTAGTATCCACCTAAGGTTAAGATAAAAATCCAATCTATATTCAAGAAAATGTGGATCTTCTTTACGTGATGAATGCAAAAATTCCTAATACATTGCCAAAATATACATAATATACATTTGTTTGATATATGCAATTTTTATCATTTAGGCTTACATTAATAATTCATTAGTTTTTTTATTTTTTTAGTATTATTAATTGGTAAATGTATAAAAACATTTATTTTCATTACCTTGCAAATTAGTCAGTCAATTTCATTCTAATACGAAGCAGTACTCCACTCAACGAATCCCATTTAGAGCTTCATATTCGTTATTCAAATAATATTCATATTCCACAAATATTCAAATAAACTTTTTTAGAGAGAATAAATCGAATATTTGAATAATTATGAATTATTTGAATAATTATAATACGACAGTGTGAAACCCGCATTGCTTGCTAGTAAAACCCTCATTGATTAGCAAAATTAGGTAAAATTCGTGTTGTTTATATGTAAAAATGTAAATCTGCTTTTAATATGTAAAACCAGCATGGCGGACATTTGATTTGATTGGCTTAAAGATCACTAGGTTATACAATATAAAAAAAATTTTTTAAAGTAACCCTTACTATGAAAAACCATATCATCAATTGGCAACTTGTAGTTTAACTCTTTGTATGTCTTCTGTAAAAAAAGATCAGTATAGATTAAATATTTCAAAAAACTTTATTTAGAGGGCAAATTCAAGCAAGTAATCCTATAATATATATACAATTAGGGTACGGCATGGGCCGGGCCGGGCTTTTCCAAATTAAAACCCAGCCCAGAAAATATTTTTGAGCCCAAACCCGGCCCAGAAAAAAAAAAAGCCCAGATCATGAGCCGGGTCGGGCTTCCTTCAAAAGCTAGGCCCACTCAAGCCCGGCCCATTGGGCTTTGTTATATAGAACCCATTTATACTTGTTTAATATAAACTCTATTCTAAAACTAAACCTTAACCCCTAACCCTAAAAAATACACCTCAAAAATTTTATTTTTCACTGGCTTGTCAATCGTTTATACTATACATATTTCATTGTAATCCGATTTCATTTTAATCTCATATTTATTAATTTTGATGCAAACACAGCATATAATAAAAAAATGTAAAAAAATATCAAACATTGTTTTCTAGTTAATTCCCTATATGGGAAATAAAGCATATGGACCGGGTTTGTCTAATCGAGCCCACTTACTAATCTTCGCATAAAATTTTATTTATATTTTTTTTAAAGATTTGATATATTATAGAACATTTATTTCAAAGCCTCAACATCATGTATGCAGGGCAGATCAACAAACTGTAAGTTAGGTTAGTTCGAGTTACAGAGTTTCCAAGTTCTCTATTTAATGAATGCAAAGAATTTCTACATTTTATATGCATTTGGTAAAGTGTGAATGCTTATATAAAAATATAGATAATCAAAGAAGATAATTAATTTATTGTTTAATTGACCAGTTTTAAAAATAAAATATACAACATTTCATTCTGTCCATCCTCGTTCCTTTGCACCTTTAAACCAATCTTGGCTGCATATTAACACTTCGATGACTTCTGGACTAAGATTTGATCGATAATCATTAACAATTCTACCAGCCGCACTGAATACCTAAATAAATAATTAATATAGTTAATTTACATTAATTAGCTAATTTTAATAGAATTCTACTTACTGCCTTGGATGCCACAGAAGTTATAGAGATAGCAAGAATATCTTTGGCCATTAATGCAACAGATAGATATTTTAATGTATTTTCATTCCACTAACCTAGAACATCAAAAGTACTAGAGGAAGAACAGGGAAGAAGTGAATCAGAAAGATAAAGTTCGAACTCATCCATATCGTTGATTACATTAACTTGGTTTGCCGCAATATACTGGTCAAATTCTTGCATTAAATCGTCTTCTTGCAGATCCAAATTAGAATAATAGTGATTATTAGATGCAACTGTATGTTGAA
>QKWP01001471.1:6252-27611 GCA_003550325.1 Gigaspora rosea
TTTGACGTGGTGGGTTGGTAGGTATGCTTCCAGTATAGCCTTGAAACGAGCGTTGGATTTGCGAAATCAGGGGGTCGTAGTAGATTTTCCAAAGGAGGTGGGAGAACGTCTCTCCATGGTCAATCCCGTCCTCTACTTCATAGGGTCTTGTGAGACCTAGATCCGTGATTACCCTGTTTTTTCTGTTAGTCAGCAGATATAGGAGTAGGTTTATTATTTTTTCCGGTATTTTTATTCTCCTTAGTGCTTTTTCTAATGTGGGAACATGCACATGTCCTGGGCAAGTGCCCAGATTTCTTTGTTATTGGTGCGAGCGTCTTCTAGGATGTGAGTAAGGTTGGACAGTGGTTGGGAGGTTGATTGTCCGGGAAAGGCAGCGAAATTTAGCGGGGACAGAACTTCATAACGCATTATTGGGATCGTCAGTCTATTTGTTATTATCTTTGTCAATATTTTCCTTGTATGATCGATTAACGTTATAGGTCTTGTGTAATTTAGGTCATAATTATAGTGATCTTTCTTCGGGATTAGCCATATATTAGATTGTAACCATTGGTTGGGAACTACTTCAATTTGTAGGCAAGCATTGAGAATTTTTAGTAGGAAGTGTAGGGCGTTCTCTGGGAGGTGTTTTATCACCTCATTGGGAATTGCCAGGGGACCAGGTGCTTTGTTGCTTGGGGAATTCTCTATAGTTTCTTTTAATTCTTGTAAGGTTATGTCATAGATCGAGTTAGAGTATATCGATGATAAGGTATTTTTTAATGGAAGGTATTCCTCATCCCAATCATTTTCAGAAGTTGTACTGGCCGGATTAAGTCTGGTCCAATTTTTTGAGTGTGATCTTATATGTTGTAGTATTTCTTCTTTGTCCAATAGAATTTTGTCTGGGAGGATGATTTTATCAGTTTGAACAGGTTCTGCCTTTCTTTGAAGGATACTATCTAACATTCTACATGTACGGTCTCTAAAATCTTCATATCTTCGGTTGATGTAGAAGTTAATTTTATCCATCACTTCTTGTTGTTTTTCATAGTTCCGGCTTGTCCATATAGTATTCTTATTCTTTTTTAAGGTCGAGATTATTGTATTCCTACTATTTGTGAAGTCATTAATATTAATTGACTTGATTTCCAGGTCTGCTAACTTCGATGTTTTTTCGAGAAGTTTGTTTGTCTTTTCTAACATTTCGGGATTTCCCTTGGTTATTAAGCTTAAAGCTTTATTTATATTTTTCAGAGCAGCGTGCAGTTTTGTCGCCTTTAGGGATAGGGCATAATAGGTTCTTCGACTAGTAAAGGTGAACGGGATCTTTCTATTGATCATTGTTTTAATTTCAATTGCCCAGAAGTTCCAAGCTTTATCCAGTTCGTTTTGGTTTGATATTTGATTGTTTAGATTTTTCTTTGCAAAGTTCTTTCCCAGTTCGTCTGTAAATTCGTTCCAGTCCTCTGCTGAAATATTGTTATACTGGTATATCTTCTGTTTACTTTTTTTATTTCTCTTGTTTTTGTTAATGTTCTTATTCAGTATGTGTGTATGCCAGGTTGTTGATATTATACAATGGTCGCTGCCCGTAAAGTACGTTGCCTCTGTCAACAAAAGTTTTTCGATTTCTAAGATCATGTCTTGTAATATCCAGATGTCGTCGATTTGGCTCTGGGAGGAGGGACCGGTCCAAGTGTGCGAAGTGATACTGTGGAAGTCCAATAGACTTGTTGCTCCCAAAGTGTTCAGATTTTTGAAAATCGGTGATAGGTTTTTTTTATACTGATTAAAGTTGAAATCACCCATTAGGAACAGTTTCCAATTTCTGCTTTTAGCTTCCCTTATCCATCTATCTACTTCATTTTGTGCTTTCTCGTTTAAGGTTGGGTGGTTAGAGGGGAGATAGATGGATATAACTCTAGTTTTGTTGTTATCAGGTAGGAATAAGTCAACCATGATTAGTGTTCCAGGGATTGTTCTGATATTATGGATATAGGCCTGTAGGCTATTGCAGATCATAAGGGCGGCGCCCAAGCTAGATTCCCGTTGGTCAGCTTTATAGGGTTCAAAGTTAGAGGTGTATATGCCATATATGGGATTGGTAAGTCCCTTGACCCGATTAGGTGTAAGCTTTGTTTCAGATAATGCGATAATATGTATATTTGCTTCTATACAGAATTCGATCCATTCTTGTAATTTTTCTGCTAACGAGAGCCCTCTGATATTGTGGGTTGCAATATTAATTCCGTCTTCAAAGGAGAAAGTGTGTTTGTGTGTTTCAGTAAGTTCAGTAGTTTCTGTAATGTCTATATTATTAATTTCTTTATTAATGTGCTCCGGTCTAAAGTCGGAGGTTTGACTTCCGTTGCCCATCAAAGATGGGCCTGGTTCCGCATATGGGTTACTCATTGGTGATTGGGTCGGTGGGGGTGTCGGTATCTGGTTTATCCGGTTTCCGGTCTTCTCGAGTTTCAGCATCCGACATCTGATATCTTCTTCTTTCGTTTTCCCTTTGAAATGTCTTTTTGGTTTGTGGAACAGGTCGAATCTGGGTTGAGGTAGGTCCTCCAATTGGTCGAATAGAAAGGATGGAATGTTGTTGAAGTGGAAGTGTTTTTTTAATTTCTCAATTGTGGTGTCGATTTTTTCATGTTTTTTAATTGGTAGTTCAATATCTGTTATGTTTTTCTTTTCCAGATGAGTCATGAGATCCTCTAAATTTGCGGGCAAATGGGGGAAAGGCCCTCTACTTGGTCTGCTACGCTCATTTTGATCCAGGATTCAGGTATTTTGTGGAAGTAGTAGTGTTTTAGGTCTTGTATCGCGATGGATAGGTGTTTCCGTGAAGTGATTGGAGTGGTCAAATTTACTTTATCTACGTCTGCTGCTAGCAGGGGTAGAGCTGGTAAATCTGTGTAGTTGAAATTTGCATATGCTAAAGGAAGTGGGTTTGGTAAGCTGTAAAATCTGGGGATTGGTCTAAAGAAATCTTTGACTGATTCTGTTGTAGTCATTGGAAAGGGAAAGTCTTTCTATTTTAGGTCAGCTGGGTTGTTTGGCAACTTTTTTCGAGGAAGTAGATAGTCATTGGGGAGTCATTTGAAGTTGTAGTCAACTCGGTAGAGTCTGACGTGTTCTTTAAAGTCTTCTTTATCTAGCGGTAAGAATGGGAACTTCTTTCTCAATCTAGGAGATAAATCTTGTGGTGTTAATGGTGTGGTGGTTTTAATAGAGATAGATCGAAGTAGGTGTCTGGGATCCTGCTGAATATATAATATTTTTGTAGTGTAGCTCTATAGGTTGGTATATCTTTTAATTCTTCTCTGTCTCTGATTGGAAAGAACTTGCGAACTGTATCATTCAATTGCCTGTAGTCTGATGGTATTGGTTGTCGTTTGTCCGAAATATAATTCTCTGGAAGGAGTTCGAACTTGAAAATACGTCTTAGGGCTTTAACTTTCGGCCCTAGGGTTTGCCTGTTTTCAATTGGCAGTTCAAAAGGGATTGCTTTGGTTAGGTCCGGGTGTATATTGGTATATTGTTGTGGTAGTTTCAATCGCGAATAGTGATCTCTTCTGAAACCAATTTCCTGATCTCGTCAAATTCCATGTTTGTAACAATTTTTGCGAAGTTTGACAGATATAATATGTATCTCGTAATTTCCCAAGCATCTAGTTCGTGAAAATCTAGATTTGTTAGGTAGTCTAGTGCTAGCTTCGCTCTGAGTAGATCAAATAATTGGTTCCTGTTTCGCTTATTGGTTGCTGGTACATTATGTTGTTTTTTATATGATTCTAAAGCTAGGATGAATAGATTATTGAATTCTGTCTGGTGTTGTGGTCTGCTCGTTTGTATTCTTATAAAGCTTCTAAAAAAGGCAGTATCTCTATGTCTAAATTTCGCGTCTATGGCTGGGGTATACGTATTGACGAGGGAAGTGTTGCCAATTTGTATTTTATGAATTCATGTAATTTATCTTTGGAGGTTAGGGATTCCTTTATTTTTTCTTTGTCCCATGCATCCACGTCAAAGGTTTGTAGTTGAGTTTCTCTAAGTTCTGCCATTTCTTTTCTTATGTGCTCTGCTCATCTTTTCTCCTGGTCTAATCTACGCTGTTGCCAAATTAAGTTGGGTTGCCGTGTTCGATTATTGTTACCTTTAAGGGCCTGACTATAGCTCTTTTTGTGGGTTGTTGGCTGCTCCTAAATCGTATCAACTGATTCGGTATCCATTTCGGAGTCATCTTCTGATTCGCTTAGATCATTAGGCCGAGAGTTGTGGTCTAGGGGTACGTCTGGGGTTGACGTGGTTGTTGAGCCGGGTTCTGCGGTCAGGGTTGGTTCCTGGTCCGTTTCCATGTTGTCAGATATGGGAATAGAATGAACAGGGTCCTCGGGGTCTGATCTATTTTGGCAATGATCCTGGTGCTTGTTTATGCAGGGGATTTGTGGTCCATGGGAAATCGGGTTATCTGTGGCTGTGAGTGTGGGAGGAATTAGGGCATTACCGGTTTGTTGTTGTGATGACATCATCGAGTGTGTGGGAAGATTTTGGTCGTCAGCGCATTGTTGTTGTGATGATGTCATTAATGAGTTTTTTGGAGGTGAGTTGGAATCGCCACTTTTTGCCTGAGTCTGGGAGAGGGGTTTTAGAGGTTTTTGAGTTTTTCCTGTTGGGGGGAGACTTTTTGTATTTGGTTGAGCGGAGTCTGCCGCAGAGTTGTTCTTCTTTTGTCTTTTGTTCTTAGGCATGTCCGTTCCAAGTGCTGCAACCCCGTAGGGTGCGAACTTTCCGTTTGGAGGTTTTGGGTGTTCTCCCCATCCCCGCAGGGATGGTAAGATAAGGAAGAAGGAATTGGGTGTTTGTAGTAAGACTGCTTTTCTCTTGCACCTAATAATTATGTCTGCCTTTGAACGTAAGGCTGGTATTAACCTGGTTTAGTTAGGTACGATGTTAATATTTTAAAACTCTCTACCAAGTGCGTTGTTTGTTTGTTTTCTTATGATTTTCAGATCTACGGGAAAGAGTTTTTTTTGCTAAACATTACATTTTTGTTTTTTGTTTGTTTTCTTTTTTTTTTACTTATTTTTTTAACTTTATTTTATTTTATTTATCCTTTACTTCTTTCGAAACTTTGCAAGAAAACGATTTGACTTTCTAGCACTTTACAAGAACACCAATTCTAACATCTCTGGTACTTTGCAAGAAGTCACGAATATGAATGAATATAATCAAATATAGGCGAATATGAGCGAAATATAATAGTTTATTTTTTTTCAATTTTGTTTTTTTTGTTATTTTTTCGGTTTTATTTTTTGTTTGTTTTTTTTTACTTATTTTTTTTATTTTTTTATTTTATTTATTCTTACTTCTTTTAGAACTTTGCAAAAAAACAACCTAACTTTCTGGCACTTTACAAGAAATAGCGAATATAAACAAATATAAGCAAATATAAGCAAATATGAGCGAATATAAAGAATATAATAGTTTATTTTTTTTGTTTTCATTTTTTTAATTTTTTGGTTTCGTTTTTTTTGGATTTATTTTTTTTGTCATTTTTTTTTATATGTAATATTTAAAATATAATATATAATAAAAAAATAAAATTTTATATTAAATAGCGAAAACTTGTGAATATTGTATAATTAATAAATTAAAATATTATATAATATCATAATAATAAATAAAAAAAATTTATGATTAAATTGCGAAAACTTGCGAAAACTTGCAAAAACCTGTAAATGTTCAAAAAGCATGATTATGTGAATATAATAATTATTAATTGATATTACTATCGATAGTAATCGATTAACCGGATATATATCGATTACTATCACTATCGATAGAAATCGACAGGGTTGTTGATAATCGATATATATCTTTTTTTTTTTTTCCAAGTCAAAGTGCCCACCTCGAGGGAGAGCTTTTTTATTCAAGATAATCAGACCCTGGATGCCCTACATGGAGGGACATCCGACATTTGTACATTGACGAGAGTACAACTAGCCATATCTGCAACTTTTGGTTGCCTATTTAAGTAGCCACCCGAAGGTTCTACACTAGCTGTCATACCTGCAACCCATATACTAGCATTGCCTATTTAAACCCTCTGATCCTTGCCTCCTGTCAGCCCGTCTTGTATCACTGGAACACTGTTCCGGATGCTAACCAGTCCCCCTTAGGACTAGTTTATCCCAGTGGAAAACTTGGTAGAGCGGTCCCTGTCCCACACAGATATCACCTACACTTCAGTAGTGTACGTATTTGCCGAAACCAACACTTGCAGTTAGGGGTGGTTACCTAACCGCTATCACTACCTACTTCTGCCCTTGTAGAGTTCACCTGACCCCTATTCTTCTTTCGGTTTCTTTCTCCTGGAAGCTTTCTTTCTCCCGGTTGCCTTCCTACTTCCAATCCGAGGACCCGGAAGGGTTGGTCTCCCTGGCGAACCCAGAAGCTCTCTCCCCCTGGTACATGATTCTGAAACATATGTCCTTTTCCTCCGGTGCGACCCCCGGCGGTCCAGTTGGTAGGGCCCGCCATAAGCCCTTTTGTTGTAAGTCCGCTTCCGGTCAGTCCACTACCGGTCAGTCCCCGTTCGATTCCTATTAGATACCGTCGAAAGTCCGGTTACCTCTCTACTCGGGACTTGCCAAGTATGGTTTTCCTTTGTCCTATGATTCTGTGCGTAACACAGTACCTGCGCTCCCCAGGATCTATAACGCCCCAGTTCTGTGCGTAATATAGCGCCAAAGCTCCCAATACGAGTTGGTATAATCTGGGAAACAGATTTGTAAATCCGAGCTAAGAATCCGGGTTACCATAACACAGGTAAATTCTTTGAAATCGTCTCCAGTGGGATTCGAACTCTGTACCTTTGCTACAACTACTTGGGGGTGACAACTATCCAACTACACTATGTTGTCACACCCCTCGATATATATTTTACCAGTTAGTAATCGATATATATCTATATATAAAATTTGCTGATGACTGTCCCTTCCTACTAGTCCTTTTCTAATACATCATAAACTTTCAATCTAGTTAACTACTATTTAGTTTGGAAGGGTCAATCTACCTGATATTAGATGCTATTATAGTTTTTCTTCCCCTAGTATCTACTTCTGTAATATAGGTTCTTTTTTCTAATCCCTTAATTTGTTATGCAGACATATTTGCCTGCGAAAATTTTAAAATTTTAAATTTTTTAAATAAAACTTTAAATATTAAATTTAGCTATATACTTTCTAAGTAAAAATTATAATATTAGTTCTGTTTTATCAACTTATTATAAAATTTTTTTAAAATTATTAAAAAACTTTGGTGTACTAAAAGTTTAAAGTTTTTGTTTTGGAACTTTTACTATAAAATTTTTTCTTTAGATTTTCTCAAATTTTATATGTTCTCTTTTATAAAAAAAATTTTTACTTCTAATACAAGTCTTAATTTTTACAAGTAAATCATATAAAGTCAAATAATGAAAGTTGTTATCTTTTATATAAACTACAATATTGTATTAGAAACTATATTTTTAGAGAATTTCTATTTGTACACAGTGTGTTTAAACACAGTTATACAAAATATAATAAAAAAATGCAAGCTGCAGATTAATTTTGTACAACAAAAACAAAGCAAAATATTAAAATTAATTATACCTTTAAATTTTGCCTATGAAACTATATTTTAACAACTAAGAAAAAAATTCCTTGCAAAATTTTAGTATAAAATAAACTCTAACTCATTCCAGGCCTTTACCCTAACCCTAATATAATCAAAATTTAATTTTGTTTTTATTAAAAATTGGTTTAATTTATATGTTATACAAATAACTGTGTTTAAATACACTGTGTACAAATAGTTATTTTCATTTTTAAAACCAATATTTAAAGAATTCACCAAGATATTGTAAAGTATTTTTTTGGTTAAAAAATTTTTTTAAAATTTAATATTTTCAGCTTATAAGTAATATAAACTTTTTGTCTTATAATATTAATTTAAATAATTCAAAAATATAATTCTTGTTTTTAAATATTATAATACCAAATTTCAAATATCTTTTAGAGGTCATATGCTCTGATTTTTAAAATTTATAAAAAAAGCTTATTTTTTAAAACTTTAAAGCTAAATAATTTTTGATCTACTGGTCCATTTTAAATAATTTTACTACCAAGCTCTTTGTCTCTTTAAAACAATTCCAATGAGCTAAATATTATAAAAATCCAATCACAGGGTCATAAGAAAATGTGCTATCAAATAGGTGACGTACCTGAAATTGGATTGATATAGATCAAACCAATTTCAGATGCATCACCTATTTTTGATAGTACATTTTCTTATGATTCTGCGATTGGATTTTTATAATTTTGGGCTTATTAAATTGTCTCAAAAAGATGAACATTTTGGTAGTAAAATCATTTAAAATGGACCAGTATATCAAAAATTATATAGCTTTAAAGTTCTAAAAAAATAAGCTTTTTTTATAAATTCCAAAAATTGGAGCATATGTTTAGCTGTCCTGTACTGTATAAAACTGGATTTTATTCTGGTTATCTGATTTTAATTCACATAGATGAACTGGATAAAGAAATTGCATCCAGTTTGAATTTCTAAAACTAATCTACAAAATTAGTTCTTCTTGTCTTTAAAAAAAAACTTGTAGTTTAAATTTAAATTTAAACATAAACTAATAGAGCAGTAGTCTTTTAAACTTTGTTTATTCTATTAAGAATTTGTAAAAAAGTAAATATATATATTTCTTTTTTTGACCAATCAAATTACTTTATACAAACTACATGCTATATTAAATTTTATAAATTTTATTAGTATCAGAGCTAACCGGTCAAAAAATTTAGTTATTTTTAGAACATGCTCATATTTTAGATTAAATAACTATCTACTTCTAGCTTATTTTATTAAGGTTACTATAGGCAAAAAAGTGAACAAAATCATATAATTTCAGAGTTAAAGCTATTGGTACTATAGCTAAATACAATTTTTTATACTACTAATTTTTCAGATACTAATATATCATATTTTTTTATAAATGCTATATAATTTTTTAAATTTTTATTAATTGATTTTAACTTTATACTCTATATAAACATATATAGCACCAAAAATATATATGGGCTGGTGCAAAAATGTAGATATACAAAAATCATTACCTAAAATACTTTACTGATTGAAAACATGATAATCGATCAATTCACGTATAAAAATTACAAAAAAAGTAAGCGTAATCAATAATCTAAATTTTTTGTTGATTTTTTTTTTTTAAGCAGAATGGACAATTTAAAAAGAGACAAAGGCGCGATAACCCTTAATGAAAAAAAGATGATTCTCAGCACTCACAAGTACTTTTTGGAGTATTGTCAGGGCCAGAAGCAACCAGAACACATACAACTACGCAAGCTTGTTGCCACGTTTCTAGGAATTGGCGAGGCTACAGTTGTACAGATAATTGATAAAGGAAATAAGAGTGAAAACAAACAATTAACAGCACTTAAATTACCTAGTCGCCCAAGAAAAGAACTTAAACCAAATGTTTCCGAAGTTATATGCAATTTGGTTATGTCTGCAAACTCTGCTGGTCTCCCTTTTTCTATACCTGTGCTGCGACAAAAACTTGAGAAAGAAGGTCATAAGTTTTCAAAATGGCATTTGCTTCGAATTTTACATGTTTTAGAACAGTGTTGTTGACTGGAAGCTGGAACTTCACTAGATGTCCAGACAATTCCAGTGTTCCAGTGGTTCCAGTGAAGTTTTCACTGGAAGGGATTATTTCACTGAAACCAATACAATATTAGCCAATCAAAATATGAATAAGAATTAAGGTTATTGTATACATGTGATATTGGGATGCGCATACTATGTAAATCAAACTATATAAAAAGTTAATATCGAAGATTTTTGTATAACAATATTGATCGATATGTTCATTTCTCACAATTTATAGAATAATATACAATATAGCACATACCGTATGTTTTTGAAAATAAGCTACATCCTAAAATAAGCTACCCACCAGTTTTGATCCAAAAACGTCAAAACGCCTTTGACCCGAAAATAAGCTACCCTTTGTTGCACCAAAAGATATTTAACAAAATTTTTAGTTCCGAAAATAAGCTACCCCCACGATCGATAAACGTTGCTATATAGTAAAGTCTAAATTTTACTAAGTAAATCGATCAAAGTCGCATAAGTAACCTTGTTCAGCAGATCAAAATACGCGTACCCTAAAAATTTCATAAAAATCAGAGAAGTTTTTATTATTTAACTTTTAATTTTTACATTCAAAGGTTTTTTTTTAAAAAAAAAAAAACTGTTGAACGTAAAAATTAAAAGTCAAATAATAAAAACTTCTCTGATTTTTATGAAATTTTTAGGGTACGCGTATTTTGATCTGCTGAACAAGGTTACTTATGCGACTTTGATCGATTTCCTTAGTAAAATTTAGACTTTATTATGTAGCGATATATTCGATCGTTTTATAAGTTACCCTCAATTTTTTTTTGCATATTTATTTATTGTTTATAACATATTTATTTATTGACTACAGCATATTTATTTATTGTCTACAGCATATTTATTTATTTATTTTACTTGTTAGAGTTTTGTATTCGAAAATAAGCTACCCCTTTGTTGTGCTTTAAATTACTTAAAATAGTAAATAACCCGAAAATAAGCTACCTACAGTTTTTTTTGTTAAAAATCGGCAAAAAAAGGTAGCTTATTTTCGAAAACATACGGTATTTAATTCTTGAGCGATTTAAAATTAATAAAGTACTAGCATCACCCGGTGCAAAACTTATCTACATCATAAATTTAATGTATTTTAAATAAGAACATGATTTTAATATTTCGGTTGTTTATTATATTATTTAATAGATCGATAAATAAATTACACTTTAAACTTATACTGACTTTCAGTTTTTTGTAAGTATATACTGTAATAATTATTATTATACTATATATATGAATACATACTCATACAGTAAGCACTTATTTTATTTTCTATTACATACTTTACACAGTATGGAATATAATAAGAAAAGTGCAAGTTGAAAGCTGCGTGATAAAAGGATTATTCATTGTTCTGAGCCATTTCTGAATTTACTTCAATTCTGAATTAAAACATGTTCTTTCTTGATTTTCACAGATCATGAGACCATAGAATAATTATTTATTAATAATTACATTTCTATTTGCAATGATCTTTTTCATTAATATTTATAAAGATATTGGTTTATCTTTTTTTTTTTATACACTTTACTGAGCAAGGATATAACTGCGTGACTTGTGAAATTCGTTATAATAAATGTTTAAATACTAAAAAATTCTGATCTTCAGTATAATCCGAAATTCAACAGAAGAACTGCTCATGCCTAAACAAGATATGAATAACTTTGGGATGCAAGTTTGTTATGTTGAAAATTTTACGAAATAATCTGTGCTACCACCAGGCTGGGGATGATGGTCATGAAAAAACTTGAAAAAGATAAATTGGTGGTTTTTTTTTAAAAAAAAAAAATTTAGTAATTATCTTCCATCTTCTTATTAGATTCAGGTTAGACAAGACACCTGTTCAGATTTCTGCTATTGCCGAAAAACAAATGCGGATGTGTTCTATATGGGGAATGCAAAAATTATTACAGTAATTATATTGTTAAAATATATATAAATAATTGAATGTATTTCTTTAATGTATGAAAAGTTAGCATTTAATATTTAGTGATTCATTTTTATTCGCGCTTATTTATTTATTATTTATTTTTTTTTTTTAGTTTGGACGATTCTGCCTTTATTTATTCGTAAATGCCTAGTGACTGGTGTTCGTACCAAAATACATATACAGTATACCAAATTACACCCAAATAAAGACTCACTCGATACAAAAGTACTCAGGTGCGACCTGCCATTTCACAAATTTGTCTCCGTCGGGGTCCCAATGCTTGTTGAGACTTGATTCCCAAACTATACATGAGGACGAAAGCATTTCAGGTTCTAAAACCCAAAATTAAAATTTGAAGATGAAATTGTTTTTGATCTATTTTACTTGAAAGACAAAATTATTTGATACTTTTTTTGAATAAACGAAATTATAACGAACATATCTATATAAATTTTATTTGCTCTTCCTTATAAAAAATTTTAATTTTCTCTAATGAAGACGAAATAGGCCTTTTTCAAAAATCAATTTCGGTGACATCACTATCCCAAACATCACTGACTGGTTTGCTAATGCCGTATCAGGATCGTACTCCTTTCCTTAAATTCTTCCTTCTTCATAAAGGGCAAATGAAAAAGGGGGAAAGTAAAAAGAAAATACCAAAAAAACAAACTACACAAAAAGAAAAAAAACCAATATAAAAAAGAAAAAACAAAGAAAAGAAGCAATCCTGACACATTGAAGCAGAAAAAGAAAAAAACAAAAGAAAGAAAAAACGATTCTGACTATATTATAAAAATTATATAATACTGTACAAGGAAATGCCTCGCCAAAGTATTATATGTACATAAAAGAAACAAAAAACTATTCTGGAATTTAGTTCTGCAGATCTGCCTACTCCATTGTGCCATGTCTCATTACATGTCCGTTTCTGTTTATCAACTTGCCTGCCTTCTTCTCGATTAGGATAGGAACAACAATGCTGATCTTTTGGAAGGGATATGCTGAATTTCCCACTTTCCGTCAAAAATTCCAGAAAAACTACTTCAAGCGAGAATATAGTAGAGGGTATATGGTCATATATGTTCTTGTAACCAAAAAACCTTAGAGAAAATATTGAAAAACTCATTTTTTAGTTCACCACCTAGCCAGACTAGAAAACCTTCATCGACGAAAGAAACTTCCACCAGAATTTCTTGTACCAAGGGCACCCACTGCCAGTTATCTTGCACAACTGACGCTTTTGGCTTGCGTGTCGAATATATAAAGGAGTCCCCGAATAGAAAAAAAGGTTGACCTTTATAAAAACCAGTATTATATGCAGCTGCTTCTCTTTTTACTAAAAAATTTTTTGTTTTTCTTTTGTTCAGAAATTTGTACAAGTGATCATCAGAAAGAGTTGAAAAGTGATATTGATTTATTTATTATTTATAATTTTTTTTGCTTTATTATTATTATTATTATTTTCACTTTTTTTTATTAATTGATAAATGGATAGCAGCCCTAAATGACAAATGACATTTCGTGATTTATGAATAACACATGCCAATTGAGAATCAGAAATGATGCGAAAAATTATATTAACACATTCCAATTGAGAATCAACATAAATTCAGAAATGATGCGAAACATTATAATAATAAATGGTTTCAGAATTAAAATTCGTAAACCTTATTTTGAAAAACAAGACATATTTATTATCAAATAAGAGATGTACAAATCTTATTTATTTTTCAATTAAAATTTGAATACACTTATTTATATGATCTTCATCACTATAAATTATTTTATTGTTAATCGATACTGATATCGTATTATTATTATTAATTAAATAGTTTATTGATCTGCATAATAAAAAAATTTTTTACTTATTTCGTCAAATAGGAGTCTCTAAACATCCTATTTCATTTTCCGATTTCAAAATTTTGATACACAAATAAGATTTTTTAAACTCTTATTTATTTCTGAAATATGCTTAGATCTCTTTGTCTGGCCACTAATGACACCTGACGAATACATCTAAATTATATGCCATCTGACCCCTGCTTCCATATGACTATCGCCCCCGACAGGCCACTTTGGAAAACTTATTAAATAGGGTGGAGGTCGATGCAACCAGAACTAAAATCGGGTTCGCAAAAGAAAAAAGTCTATTTTACTCACAAACCTCAACAATACTAAAATATACTTCGAACAATTATGCAACAATTACTCATATTTACTTATTAATTTACTTAAACAGTACTGTACCTTACTCTTATACTTACATCCCCTTAATTGATCATCAATCAATCAATCGATCGAACATATCATAAAAGTTTGTCACATGATCGAGTCTGAATTGATTCGAGAAAAATCTGCTTTGATACTTAAACTTATGTATTGAGCAGACTTTAACGAATTTAATAATTTTTTAATTTTTTTATTACTTCTGTTGATCTGAAATTCCAAATTCACTCAAATCAGTAAAGAATTTTGAACTAATTTAAAGGTAATTCCAAAACCATTTAGCTCATATTTAATTAAAAACATTAAATTAATTTAACAATGTTTATGTATATAATTTTGCATTGGTATAAAATTAATAAAAACTTAATAGTTTTATCACTGCAAAAGAAATTTTTTTGACTTGTCGGATCCACTGGACCTCACTGGACCTCACTGGAACTTCCATCCAGTGGTAAAAAAACGTGACTGGAAAGTTCTAGTGACAACTTATCACTGGAACCTATATATATTCCAGTTACATCTAGTTAGTTCCAGTAACCCTTCTAGTTCTAGTGATCTTTACTGGACTGGTCTTTTAACAACACTGTTTTAGGATATTTTTACAGGCATGGTGAACATCGTAATATATTGCATGAGTCAGCTGAAAATGTAGCTTTTTGTGGCCGCTATTTAAGATGGCATTTTAGTAATTTGCAAGATAATAATAGCGTTCCAGTTATACTGGAAGTATTTTTAGACGAATTTTACTGCTACTTAAACTACACGACCAATTATATATGGGTACTATTGCACAAAATTGTTTGTACACCAGGGCATGGCCCTTTGTTAGTCATATTTGACGCAATTATTGTAATGTGCAATAGTAATATGAACAAAATTAAAGGCGAAATTGTCCCCAACTCTCTTTTAATATGGGATCCATTTATTAAACCTCTTTCTTCATGAGGAAGGAAACGGCTAAACGCAGATGAGTGAGAAAATATTCTCGACACAATTCGTAATGCAAATATTGTAGCAGATCAAAGCGATTATCATGGCAATTTTAACGCTAAAATTTTCGAAAACCTTTTTGAAAAACTTTGCGCGGTTATTAAAAACCAATATAGGCCAGTATGTATTTATATGGACAGGCTCGCTATTATAAACACTAGCCTGAACAAGTACCAATATCAAATTTAAAAAAAGATGTTCTGCATGCATAGTTGGCAGCACACGATATTATTGCATCAGAAAGTTGTACCAAAGCTAAGCCATACGAGTTAGTAAAAAAAATAAACATAAAGTGCCATTCACATGTGTTCAAATTGCTAATAAACATGGGTGCAATTTGTCTTATACCCTGCCATATCACTGTGAACTTCAACCAATTGAAGGAATTTGGGCAGATGCGAAACAGGAAGTTGCGAAGACAAGTCCGCACCCAAACCTGCTTTCTATCTGAAACAAATTATTCAAGCCGTTAACTGAAAAGATCGGCTCAAAAACCATCACAGATTTTTGAAAAAAATCACTTACCAGGGCAAAGGAATATAAGAAATACGACAAACACATTACATTGGTTGAAAGTGATGATAACGATCTTGAAATCGAGGAAATCGTCTTCTAATAAAAATTTTTTTTAATATAAAATTTTAATAAAATTATATTAAAATAAACTTAAAAACCTAAGTAATAAATTACAATTTTAAATACTTAAATTAAGTTGTTTAAAAAAATTTTTTATTAATACTGTATTCGTTTATCTGCATTTTTGTACCAGCCTATATATAATATTCAGACTCAATTAAACAATTTTAGATTTTAGACTTAAAGTTAGACCCAATGCAATTTTAAATAAAAGTTTGAAACATAAACAGTTTGATAATCAGACCAGACTCAATTTAACAAAAGTCTAGTTCGATTTGAATTGGTAGTTGTAATAAATGATTAAGTTTTATTTAAAACTTAAAATATTTAATTGAATAATATTTTAATATATAGAACACAACTCTTTTTGCTAATTTTTATTTTCAAAATTAGAATAAACAAAAACAAACAAGAAATAGCTTATAAAACTAGGAAGTTACTAGAAATGATAAAATTTTTACTAAACAAAAAAAAAGGAAACAGAAATTAAACTAGAGGTTAATAGAACCAAAGAAGATAAGAAAAAGATTTAAACCAGAAAAATAAAAAATAAAAATTTTGTTAAAAAATTTTCACAAAAAGTGAAAAAATTACTAAAACTCTATATCACAGATTAATTCTAGAATGTGTAAATCTATAGGTATTACAAATCAGAAGTAAACAAACAAACAATTGAATTAACATTAAAACAATTGAGCAATCAGTTAGTATATGTTTGTTTATTTTAGTATTAATCCAGCATACTACAAAAGCAACTTAGATATATAAATTATTAATAAACTTTTATCAAATTCCAGACTAGAAAATTAAGTTTCTAAAAGGAGATTGCCAAGCTTTGAGGCTTGGTATTCAGGCAATAATAGAGTATTTAAATAAAATTGTACAAGACTAAAATCATAGATTTAGAAATTGCAGAAGCAATCCAAACGATATTAGCAAAAAATATATGCATCATTAGACAACTTTTGGAAAACTATTCAAAAATCTCAGAAAAACAACTAAAGGTAATCCAAAAGAAAAACTTGAGCAGTAAGCTGGATAAAGAAATAAAAAAAAGAGAAAAAGACAAAGAAAGATTAAAAATCTCTTACTAACAGAGTATAGTACAAGTAACTATAGTACTTAGAAAGTAAAAAATATTCATAGCAAGAAAAAGGAAAAGAGAATAGAAAAGCAATTGAAAAAGCAAATTAGAAGAAAAGGTTAAAATAGAATCTATGAAGATAGATAATAGGGGGCTTAACTGGGTTGGATCTAATCCAAACCGACCCAGATCTGATCCAACTCAGGTCAAATTGAATCAAATCAAACTCGAGTTTGGTCTATTCTAGATCAGAAAAAACCCAGATTGAGTTAGACCCAGATTAATGATCGATGATGCATTGAGGTGTATAGTATACTATATAAATCAAAATTAAGAACCCTGGACATCTCTCATATAGGCCATATTTTTTTTAGCAATTTAAACCAAGATCCAAATTTAAAATTTGGCAAATTAGTATTAATTTAAATAATGGTCACATATAGAGTTAGAATCCAGATATATTTTATTTTCCGAATATAAATAAAATCAAAAAATATATCTGGATTAATCTATTTTAAATCTGGATATAAATATATCCGAATGTATCCAGATATAAATATATATCCGGATATAAATATATATCTGGATATAAATTTATATCTGGATATATATTTATTAGGGTTCCTCAAATTCAAATCAAATATTGGGTCAATTTGAATTTGATCAAATCAAATTGACCCTAATTTGAATTTGATTTGATTCAAATATTTGAATTTGAATTTGATTTGAATTTGAATTTTTAATAGTAATTTTCAAATCAAATCAAATATTTGTCAAATCAAATCAAATTTGGCCATATTTGAATTTGATCAAATCAAATATAGTCAAATTTGAATTTGAATTTGATCAAATATTTGATTCAAATTTTTGAAGATCAAATCAACCCTAATATTTATATCTGGATATATATTTATATCTGGATTTATTTTCTATCCAGATATAAATATAAATCCAGATATAATATTTATCTGGCAAACTCATATGATCATGAAATGATTGCTTTTTGTTATTTTTTTATGTATTACAATGTAAACATGTTTACTTAAATTAAATTTAGCGGGCGACTCTCTACCAATCATAATCATAAATTGCCAGATAATACCAATATTGGGCAATTGTTGAATACAGTAATTTGGCAAATGATTGGCTACACGTGCCACAGAGCAGCACGTGAATATTTGTCAAATTACTGTTATTTGACAATTTTTGCCCAATATTGTATACATATCCAGATATAAATATATATTTGAATATATTTTCTATTTGGATATATTTTCGATTCAGATTTATTTCTATTCGGATTTATTTATTATATTCGGATTTATATTATATCTGAATACAAATATTCAAACAATTGAATCTGGATTTATTTAAAATTCAGATTAATCCAAATATAAATATATATTCAGATTCAGCTACTATCTCTAGTCACATATTGAATTTTGGTGAAATATTTAAAATTTCGCATTGTTATATTTAATATTTTATCAATTTATCCTTTTTTGGAAAAATTATATTGAGAAATAAAAACATTAAAAATGATAAATTAATAAACAAATAATAAAGTAAAAAAAGCACTTTTTTTTATTCACTTTTTTTTATTTTATGATATTTTTTTTCTATTTAATATTTACTTTGTTAAAGAAAATTACTTACCATTAAATTACTTATCATTTATTTTTTATTTTTTTTAAATTACTGTATTATTTTTTTTATCGATTTTTTTTATCATTTTTTTTTATCATTTATTTTTTTTTATCATTTTTTTTATTGTTTATTTTTTATTTTTTTTTATTGTTTATTTTATTTTTTTTTTATTGTTTATTATTATTATTATTATTTTTTTTTTAATTGTTTTTTTATTATTACTTTTTTTTAATTTTTATTAATTTTTTTATTTATTGCTTTTATTATTGTTATTATTTTTTTATTTTTGTTTTTTTATTTTTTATCTTTATTTTATTTTATTTTTATAACATACTGATATTTATTTATTTATATTATTATTTTAATTTTTTTAACTTTTTGTCACCGTTTTTTTTATTGTTTTTTTTAAATATATATTTTTATTAAAAAATTATTTTATTTTAAATTGTTTATAGTATTTTATTTAATAACTTTTAATAGGCCTCTGCATGGGCCAGGGCTACCTACGGGTACCCTAAGAGTAGTATTACTAGGGCCAGACTTGGACATCAAATTACAAGCTCTAGAGCAAGATAGGGCTAAAAATCACAGGCCATTTATTATTTGGGTAGGGCTTGGGTACCAGTACTACCTGGCCCATATACTCATAGGGTAGCCTGTTATATATGCACATGATTATCCACCAATTAAAACTTATATTGATCAATAATCTTTTTTTTATAATAATCCTATATACACAATATGAATAGGTTGGCTAGTAGTTGGCTCTTTAATTTTTCTTTAATTTATTTCTATGTATATATTTAATTTGGTTATTAATATTGTTGATATTTTGAAATTGTAATAAATGCAGAACTATAGTGTAAATAGATTTTTTTTTTTATAACTTCAACAATTCAAAAACTATCGTCAAATAAATTGGAAACATCAAATAAAGTAAAAATGGCGAATAAAGTGGAAACGTCGAATAAAGTGGAAACGTTATAAAATAGTGTAAAAAACAGTGGTTTTTTTAAATTTTTTTTACATTTATAGTATATGGCAAATTATGTATCAAAATGGGCTTAATAATTTTTTTATCTTTTTTTTTATTAAGCCCATGAGTACCCATGGGCACCTACGAGCTTTAAGGGCCAAGTAGGTATCAATTCTGGGCAGTGTCTGAAATTTAATTTTTAAATTAGTTGCGGGCTGCAACTAAATAAAAAAAAATAGTTGCAGATTATAAGAATTTATAAAAATTTAGTTGCACATATAAGGGGCATGCTATTTATCACATGATTTTTAACATGGATATATGGTTAGAGATAGTGATCACGTCTATATTATATTAATTAATCAGAATTAGATAAAGTAATCACACCATACATGGATAGGGGTAGCTACTAAATAAAAAATATCATGTGATAAATGGCATGCCCCTAAGCATTTAATCAAAATTTATAAATAAAATTTGCAAATTTATGTACGAAATTTGCATATGCACTTCAGATTTTGGTTGTGGAAATTTAAAATTTGTTGCGATCTGCAGACTCCGCAACCCAATTTCAAACACTAATTCTGGGGCCCTAGGGTAAGGTTAAAGGCTTAGAGATTAAGCCCATTAATAAACGGGTAGGGTTAGGGTATTACTACTACCGGCCCTACCCGACCTATGCAGAGGCCTAACTTTTAATGCTTTTTTTATTTATTTTATTTTTTTTAAACTTAAACTTTTTTTTTAAAAAATTTTAACATTTATTTATTTATTTTTTTTTACATTATTTTAATTTTTTAATTCATTTTTTATTTAAACTTTTAATTAAACTTTTTTTAATTTTTTTCTTGTTTTTATTATTTATTTTATTTTAAATTTTTTTTATTTAATAATTTAAATACAGTTCTTTTTTATTTTTTATTTTATTTTAAATTATTTTTTTTAAATTATTATTTTTATTTAAATATAAACATTTTGTTGTTTTTTATTATTTATTGTTGCAGGTTTGCAATATTACAGGTTATACAAATCAGCATTATAGATAAGTTTTTGATTTATTTTATTTTTTTTCATTACAATACTAATCCACAATTTATCCTCTTTTTTGTAGCATTATTTTCTTCGATACTACTATTTTGCTAAAATCATTTTTTACTAGAGCTATCATTTGTTGAAGTTGCCATTTTGTTGGAGTTACCATTTGTTGGAGTCACTGTTTTGTTGAAGTTGCCATTTTGTTGGAGTCATCATTTTGTTAAAGTCGTCGTTTTGTTAGAGTTAGCATTTTGTTATATCAGGAAATTTTATATATAGATATTGATCGATATATAGCACTTAATCGTTTTATATCGATTATAAAATATTGCTATATATCGATTAACTGGATAAAAATCAATTTATATCTAAATCGATATATATCATTTTTTATATTAAATCGTTATATATCTATAAATCGATTATAATCAGAATTATTTGAAATGATATATAACGATTAACAGATCTTTAACAGGACCCCGAAATATATATAAATAGGTCAGATTAATTATCGGGTTACTAAAAAAGGAATGATCTGCAGAAAAAACTTCAAAAATAAGCAAAAAAATTACTATAAATAGAAAAGATCTGTATAAAAACCTCAAAAATCAGCAAACTTATACCCAACCTATCTATGTATATTTCGGGGTTCTTCTTTAATGATTACATAGTGTTTTGAATTACCGGGTAAAAAAAAACCCCTAAAAAAATTTTTTAAAAAATTTCCTATGCCCATCTAATCCGTAATGTGTTCTAGATCATAAAAATATATACTACAAAATAAAAAAAAAAATTAAAAAAAAAAAAAAAAACATTTTTGAACGATTTTTACCCTCTCTTTCTTTTACCCCCTTTCCCTTTTTCTCCTCTCTCTTTTTTTTCTTTTTTCTCTTTCTTTTTTTTCTCTTTCTTTTTTTTTTAATATTTCGAATACTTTCGAAATATTTTGAAATCAGTAGATCTGTAACCTAGATTATATCAAGGATGAATTTGACTAATATTTTCAAAATGTTTCAATGATTTTTGATAATTGTACCACAAGATCAAATTAGATCTTTGTTTTTTTTTTATAATTTAGATCTTCTATTAATTTTACATTGTTTTTC
>QKWP01001471.1:37660-49928 GCA_003550325.1 Gigaspora rosea
AAACTAATTGTTTTAATATAAAAAAAAAACCGGGTTTCTAAGTCTTCTATAAAAAAGAAATCCAAAAAACTAGTAAAAAAAACTATTAATGAAAATCAGATATTTTTAGAGTCGGTTAAATATATTTTAACAAGATATATTTCTCAATGCCCTAAAGAAATTCTAACAGAAATATATACGGATCTTAGTAAATTATTCCCCGAAATGAAAGACTCATTTTATTCATATCATTCAAAAAATTGTACGAATAAAGAAGTAGCCAAAGTATGGGAAAATATAATAAAAAAGTATCAATTTATTTTAGAGCCATTTTTCCTCGCATGCTCAGAAAAAGATATGCCAGCATATTTGACTTCAAGCAATTATTGTGAGAAGATGGGAGGGTATTTTTCCTCGACAAAGTCGAGCACTTCGTGTCTAAATTATGCTATAAAACAATATCAAGAAGCCCAATTATATTGAAATTGGCTTGACCCATTAAAAATAAACTTTTTGCAAATAAAAGAACCCAATAACTATGCTATGATTTAATGTAAAGTATATGATTTAGAAATACTCCATGCATTACTCGATACGGGTTCAGATGGGTCACATATTTCTGAAAATATCGCAAACCATTTTATAAAATATTTTGGGCTAAAAATAGATAGAAAAAAGGTTTATAGACTAACAGGGGCTGTAGGCGAAAAACAATCTATTGGGACCTTTTCTAATATACCTGTTACTATAGGTATTGGAAATAATACCTTAACAATTTCAGATGAGTTTTCAGTTTTACCAACAGAAAAAGATAATAATGGCAATGATATATCATTATTTATTCTTGGCACTAGATGGCAACATCGGGCTGGCTGGGAACCTATAGTAAAGGGTGAGTTTACAGCATCAGCTAATGGAAAAAGAATTACTATTCCACTTTCAGTTTATAATAAGGGAGAAACCAATATCCTAATAAAAAAAAATATATAAGTTATAATGAACTTAAAAAAATGTTATTTGATACTCTCAATGCTAAAGAGATTCTCAATGAGGTATGTGAGAAGTTTTTATCATTCTATGATGAGCTGGATCTTTTACTTAGCTAGTATATGCAGATATTTGGCTATATTTTTTTTATCACGAATAGCTTTTTTTTCATAAAATGCATTTAGATCTCTACCTTCTTGTGATAAATCATAAGCCGGCTCAGGCAAAATTAGTTTGCTAGCCAAATTTTCTTTTTTTGAATCATGAGCCGGCTCAGACAGAATTGATTCATTAACCAAATTTTCCCTACCTTCTCGTAATAAATCACTCGAAGGCAAAATTAGTTTGTTAACCAAATTTTCCCCGCCTTCTCTTTTCAAATCCCCGCCTTCTCGTGATAAATCACTCGAAGCCAGATACATCGGTAATCTGGATTGGCAATCCAGATTTATTTTTTCGAGCTTGTGAGAAAAAATCGGTTGATCCCAGGCAACCCTATTTTTTTCTTCGCCTCTCCAGATCTGATAAATATGTTTTTGTGATATGCTATATTTTTCTTTTAGCTTATTTAAAACTTTAGACCTTGGTCTATCATTACGGTATTGCATAATAAAATTATAATCAGCTAGTAATAAAGAAGGAGCATCACATCTTATGCGTTGCCTAAGCATGATAGTATTTTTTTTTATATCTAATATATTATTTCAAAATAATTTATTAAATAGAATGTATATATTATATTGGATATACCAGATATATTGGATATACAGAAAAAAAATTTAGAAAAAACTAGATAAATAGGATATATGGGGTGTCTTCAATTAAAAGGGCACATTTTTACATTTTTTTGAAAAATGAGTTTTCGTTAAATTCATATAAATTTTGACATGATTGACTTTTTTTAATTATAAATAAAAGTCGAATTACATAATAAAAAATCAAGATAATGTAAAAAGAAAAATTACATGAGGCTGCGTAGAGCCAACACGTCACGAGTTTACCCAATAGTCACCTGCCGTCTTTAACCAATCAATATCGTGAAATTTGATTGATCCCGGATCAGTCCGAAAATCAAAACAAATAATTAAACTCAAATATCTCAAAATAAAATATATGTAAAAATGGGCCCTTTTAATTGAAGACACTCCATATATATTATACTGGATATATTGGATATACCAAATATACCAATTATATAGGAAAAAAATTTTGGATGAATAAAATATATAGGAGGTTCTGGACTGCCTTCTCGCAATTCTTGCTCGAAGCCAAAAGCTAGGTAAACATTTTTTTTCTTTTTTTGAGCTTGCGAAAAAAAAGAATTTTTTATTCTGTTCATCAGTTCTATCCAGGTTTTTAAAGTTATGGGATTTGGTCTAGACTCTACGTCTTCCGAGGACGGGTGCATGCAATGAAGTGGTTGTAAAGCTATCTGTCGAGAAAACTGTTAACTTTTCTAGATCTTGCGGTTCAAGCTCTTGTATAGAAGCTCTTTCTGCTAGATTCCCGCCTTCTCTTGATAAATTACTCTAAGGCAGAAAAAAAGTGAACCCCTTTATTGATTACTAGATTTCTTTTTTTGAGCTTGTGAGCCGGCTTCTCGTGATAAATCTGTTTTTTCCGCAAGTTCAAAAAACATTTATTTCTAAATTCTCTTTTTTTGAATGAAATGAGAAAAAAGGAAAATATAAAATGTTTTGGGGTATTGGATTAGTAAACATGTCTATTTGAGCCAGTTCACTTGTGAGAAAATAGGCTTATTTATATAGTTTATTTTTTACAACTAACCCTTTTTATATAAAAACAGTTTCGGATTTGCTGATCTATTTATTCATAAATTGATTAGTATGGGCCAAAAATAAATCGATCTACTAACAATCACAAGCTATTGATTAAAAAATCTAAACATGCATGTCGGGCACAGTAGTCCTGCTTTTTTTGTATGAGAAAGCCTCGCAAGCTCGAAAAAAATATATTGATAACAAATATATTTTAACTATTTATATCTGGCTGAGCCGGCTCACAAGTATTGCAAGAAGGCAAGTCTGAATCTGATAGTATTTTGCCCAACTCAAGATCGGTTTGCTCTTCTATATAATTCTCTATCCAGTCTATAGTCTCTTCTAACGATTTTACTATCTTTTTTAACTTTTTATGCTGGGAATAATATTCACTTAGTCTTGCTTGGTGATTATATATTTTACGTACCATTTTTTAGTATTATATATATAGATATTAAATATCTTAAAAAAACTAATTACCGAGGTGGGACACCATGTCACCAGGGCACAGTATCCATGTTGGGTAGAGTCTGGACAAGCTTGTCCAAGCTCATCAAAATTGAGCAGAAGCTGAATTAGTATCCGGTTAAATTTATCTCCTGAAACTTATATGGTAGAGTCTGGACACGGTGTCCGGGCTTGATTTAATTGCGCAGAAGAAATGGCGCAGTATATTTTTCTAACTGCCAAGCCGGGACACCATGTCACCAGGGCGCAGTAGTCACATGATATTGTGACCTGGGGGTCACGTACTACCAACTCAAATAATAATACTGCCTTTTCGTGATAAATCACTCGAAGCCAGAATTAATTTGTTATCCAAATTTTCTCTTTTCGAATTTATGAGAAAAGAGGCTTGCAAGCTCGAAAAAAAAATATATTGATAACAAATATATTTTGACTATTTATATCTGGCTTCGAGCAAGCATTGCAAGAAGGCAGTGAGAATATTTTAAGTTAGTATATGGTCTGCTATATATACAGTATCACTAGTCTAGTTTATGGCGATGAGCTAGCTATGTGAGACGTATATTTGTTTTGATACTTCTCTGGGAGCTTGGCTCTTATAGCTCTTTTTTCGGCCTCTTCATGGGGTATACCAGCCTTGACCATATTCTTATAAGCTTTATTATGCCAATGAAAATATGGCAAAGAGGTAATTCCATCTGATAAGATCCAGCGCTTAGTATCGATTGGGCATAGGGCCTTCTTTTCTGATTCGACTAAAGATAATATATGATCCTTTGACCGGATACCTATATTTTTGGCATAGAATACTTTATTACCAAATAGACAGTCTCGATAAACTTGGGTCATAGGTGAATTATTCTCTGGATAAGTATTTTTAGCCATCTCATCTATACCTTTTTTACTAACTCCTTTATGCTTAGACTTTGTAGACTTATCTGCTAAGACATAGTGGTATGACTTGGCCCGGATATGATAAGATTCTGTGATTACATTGCCGGGAGTCTCATCTTTGAAAAGCCCAATAGTCTTAGTATCATTAAGATCAAAAAGATCAGGTCGCTCTGCCATGTCCTTATAGATATCCTCAGTTTCAACTATAAATATGAATGAGTCTGTATCCATATATCCAAGTATAGCTTTATCACCATATCTCTCTTTTACATATCCATACCAGAAGCGATACATTAAAAGCTTGCTAAGACCCAGAACTGATGCTCCGACAATAATGGGCTTGTTGAGAGTTACAGTGGCTTTTCCCATATGTGCCCCTACAAGTGTATTTCCCAGCTGTCTGGCATATTTGAAAGAGGGTTTACGGATCTGCTTAATAAACTTCTTTTCATCTTGATCATTGTTCATAGCCATGAGCTTGAAATCTTGGTATTTGAGAACATTTTACATAGTTTTGCCATATACTGAGTTATTCATAAGCTTAAAGAAATCTTTTTCAAAAGCGTTCTTAGCACCTTGATGCTTTTCTGTATTAAAGACTATATAAGGTCAAGCCAGTTAGTTTGGTCGAAAGATAAGATTTCTGTTACCTCATCTACAACCATACCCAATTTTACGTAATATTGGAGTTTTTGGTAATGGATAACATAATCTTTTCGTGGTCCAAGATGGGGTACTAATTTTTTTGTTGCTAAAAACCGTCTTCCATCCAAGTTATCTACAAGCTCTGTAGTATAGGGGCACAACATATTTTTACCTACAGCCATATTCTCTACAGCTGGAGGAAGATCACTCAAATAGTCATGAGTTTTTAGAGGGAAGTGCGCCTTAATATTTAGGTAATATCCTTTTTTGGTATTTGATTTGGTATTAAGAATCTTATTAAGATATTTCTTTTGCATTTCAGGATTCTTAAGCAAATATTCCCGACTTGCTTCCCATTGATAATTTCCAATAGGCAGATACTAACTTATGGCCCAGCCATAAAGATTATTTGCATCGACATATGAGATCCAAGTTGTTGGTTTAAATGGGTTAAAAGCCTTACCCATCTTAGGATTGTTGGCTTTGAAATATCGTTTACATGCTATAGCTATCCCGCCACGTTTGGCTTTTTCTATGAAATCATGCATAGTTATATCTGTAAAGAGCTCGATCTTGGCTCCTGTTATTTTAAGCATAGCATCCCATGCTAAAGCCGGTGCAGAGACATAATGACTAGGATCAAGTTCATAATATTGCATACATGTCTTTTGGAATTGGGTCCAGATATCCACCAAGCTAAGTACGTCAATCTTAAGATAGAGATCATGATACTCATCTAGATTTTGGCATTTAAATTCCTTCCATACTTTTTGGGCATGCTAATAATCTTTTTGGCTAATTTTTCCATGAAGATATGTACTAAATTCATGAATTGGCGGAAGCTCAGTCTCGAGAAATCTATCTTGTGAATCGATATATTCATAGGGATAAACTCATTTGCGACATACTAGAGAAATTTGATCTGAAGTATGGTTTTTAAAGTACTAGCTTGTAATAGGATGATTGTTGCCCAAATTTTTTGTAAGATTTGCCAAGCTATTATTCATAAATTGTATGCTATCTATAAATTTTAACTGACCTACCTTCATAGATTTATAACGCTCAAATGTCTCAGCTATGACTCTGATTTGGTGTGCATTAACTGATTGCCCAACAGACTCACAGACTAAATAAGAGTCATAGCCCCGGAAGTTATAAAAGATAACTGGAATAGGCGTCTTCCATGCTTCGATCTGAAGCTCAAGATTACAGGTATTGTGGGTGGGTCCTCGAAACTTACCTGTAATATGATAGTGGTCCCAGACCTTTATGTCCATAGACTTTGCTTTATTAATATTTTTAGTTATCTTGAAAATTTGTTTTGTTAAGGTTTTATAATCTTCTGAATTCTTTGCGGTATTTTCTAGCTTATTATTAAGCCATAATGTCCTATTTTCTAAGCATTTGACTTTATCTTTATCTATAATAAATTTTTCTTTACATATCCAACAACTATCTGCTTCGGCAAATTTTTTCTTGTCTTCTTCGGTTTCAATTCGATCTTGCTTAATAGCTAAGATCTTATTAATTTCAACCAACTCCCTATCAATTCTTCGGACAAATTCTTGTGTAGCATTTTCTCCCCAATATAGGAAAGGCCCCCATACTTCTCCAGTATCAATCCAGTGAACTAAATAGCAAAAGCTATTAGCTTTTTGCTCAGCAAGCTTTCGCATATTTCCACCATACTCTGATACTGGTTTCATTATACCTCCAGAATGATCCCATTTTTTGTTATCTAATTCAAAATCAGCTATAATAACACAAGGTGCATTAATCATTCGGCCATAGTTCTTGAATGCTTCAAAGTCATTAACCCCCTTAGTAGGTAAAGTGACTCTTTGGGTGGCCTCTCCTAAGCCGAAACAGTGCTCTTGATGATGGGCTAAAGATTTTTCTGATGGAAAGCTTTGAGTACATTTTCTACAAATATATTTTTTACCATGATAAGCGGTATCTTTGAAAACTAGTCCATTTATATTTTTAATCCAAAGAAAGTAGTTTTTTTGTCCGTACTTATTATTTTCAGATTTAGTAATATCTGTAAGAGCTATGAGATCGATAATATGTTGTCTATTATAGTTTTTGCTAGCTATTACTGCTTTGGGAGTAGCTGATTCTTCTTTCCATTCCCAGACATTAATAGAGATATCGGGATTCATTTCCTCAATTTTATTAAATATACAAGAACAAACTGGAGTAGGCATAGAAATTCCATCGAGCTTAACTTTATCTAAATAGGACTTGTATTTTGTAGCTCGGAAAGATTCGTTCAAGATGTTCTGTATGTCCATTCTGATAAGCAAAGTATGCTCCTAATGCCCTTGAAGACATTTTTCAGATAATGTATTGGTTTCTGGATCGACTAAACCTTTATTATCTGGATTAATAGTGCACTTTGTATTGGCAAGCTTTTTAGGAGTAGGAATATAGGAACCTCCATTAGTTCGACGGGAGGTATAGGATTCAATAAATATATTTTCTATTCTAAGAAGAATTTTACTGGACTCTTCTTTTAAGTGATTCTCAATTTGTATATCAATTTCTCCTACAGATTGAATTAAATATGGGTCTATATCATTTTCTGAAAGAAGAATATGTTGTTTTCCTCTATGATATGAATGGGTCAGACTAAGTTCATAATTCGCTTTGTCCATAGCATCACCTTCTCTTTTATATTTATATTTTGCGTATGTGCTTTCTATAACTAATGATGTTTTTATTTGATCCTTTTTGTAGAGCTCTTCTTTGAATATATTGGTAATTGCTTTGCGTGTTGAGACTATGAGTTGGGGCATATATGGGGCATTGGCATATGCTGTTTGACTGTCTTGCTGTTTATTAAAAGCATATGCTGGATTATTGTCTGCTGGAATTTTTCCTTCCTATACGGACATATTTTTAAGACTTTTATGTGGTCTGGCCGGGACATAACTTTTTTCTACAAATACTATATCATTTTCTTGGACTTTATTCTGCTCAGAGGCTATTTCTTCTCTATAGGCTTGGATAGCAGGGCCTGGACCGGCTTCTTGAGAAATTGGTGATTTATTTCTTTTTGTTATTTCTCACCTTCGATCTCTTCCTCGAATATGGGTGACAGGAGAGGGGATGCCTTGGTCTTTGGCTTGGGAAATTGTAATTTGAGGAATTACTTTTGGTCGACATTTATATTGGCTTTCATTATGGCGACGAAGTTTCCATAATTTGGGAAAGTTTTTGCCACATCTTGTATATGGATGTTCGACCATATTTGTTATATAATACTTATAAAAATTTTTTCTTTAATTATAATACCCTTAAGTACTATATAATACTTATAAAATATTTTTGTTTAAATTGAAATTTTGGTATCCAGATATCATTTTTTTGTCCTAATTTTGGTACCAAGATCCGAAATTTTAGTAAATGAATCTGAAATTTTGGTACCCATATCCGAAATTTTGGTAGCCGTATCCCAAATTTTGGTACCTGGGTATCATAATTTTGGTACCCATATCTGAAATTTTGGTATTGGTATCCCAAATTTTGATACCCCGCCAAGGCGGATACCAAAATTTAACCTTTGCTAGATAATGTTAAATCGCTTTTTTGAATTAATTCTAGGATAACATAGAAAATAGTATGCATTTTAGGCTTGAATGGGCTCGCAAAGAAGCACACTCAGACATTTCGGACCTCGGTGCTCTCTGCTCGTTTCAAGGGCAAGTGGGATAGTATAATTGTTTTGTTATCTTGTTTGGGATTAAAAACATAGCCAGAGCGTTAACAAAGACTATGTAGTCCTTAATGTTGAAATCCCAAATTTAGGGGTAAAGAGAATAAGTTAACAGGATCTGGCTCTAGCGTAATTTATAGCTTGAATTCGATATATAATTAAATATATCTAGAAAGGTTTGTAGAGAGGTTTGGAGCCTCTTCTGGATACATTATCAGAATTCTGTCCTAGAACTCCTATTTTCGCCCTACTCCAGTTCTGTGCATAACACAGCGCCAGAGCTTCCAATACAAGTTGGTATAACCTAGGAAACAGATTTGTAAATCTGAGCTCAGAATGCAAGTTACCATAACACAAGTAAATTCTTCGAAATCGTCTCCAGTGGGATTCGAACTCTGTACAATTGCTACAACTACTTGGGGTGACAACTATCCAACTATACTATGTCACCACACTCCTGAACTTATAATATTTAAAAAAATCCACTTTCATATATTGATAAAAAAAACTTAAATAAATCTAAATTTACTTAGATAGCACACAAAATTGCTAATTCTGATTGGTCAGATCACGTTATTTACAATCCTGATTGGTCAATCACATGATTTCATATGATTACAATATGATTACTATTAGAAATGATCTACGTTCACCCTACCCTTAAGGCTAGATTAGCTTAGTATTATGATTAGTATTGGAAATTTCGAACTCAAACACTATTCTCATAAGAACAGTATATTAGCTACAAGTGTTCTCAACCAATTGGTTAGTATGCTCACTATAAAAAATAAACACCAATATAAGTAGTTGTTATTGCTGTTATTATAGCAAATTGAAATTCCTTTTATCAAAATTAAATAAGAATTTTTATTAATTTTTGGTTTTGGCATATAGCTAATTATTATGAAAAAATGTGCTTGTTACCAGCGGTGACAGTAATCAGATTAGGGTTAGGGTTAGATTTAGAGGTTAAAAGAAGGTTTATTATATAATTAAACACCTTAAGAAGCATTTTTAGCTAGAAAAAAATATTGGTTTCATAGGCACAATTTGAATTTATTGCAATATGTAATTTTTTGAATTTTTTGTCATACCTAATCTAGCAATTTGATTGGCTCAGAACTGTAACCATGGTTACAAATAGATTCACCCAATTATTATATTTATGAGAACAATATTATTATTTTACTGTTCTCAAAAAATTTTTTAATAGTGAACCGTAAAAAAATTTTACTGCTCACAAATTTATAACAGTGTTCTCATGAGAACTCTGAGAACACTAATTTTTTACACTGATCATGATAGGATTGTGGGAGGTAAGTTTAAAATGTTATATAGAAAGTAGGTTTAGTGATGTTGGGTTAGGATTATACGAAGTTATTATTAGACAGAAGAGTAGTTCTAGTGATAGTGTGAGGATAAATTGTTTAGAGTTAGGGAAGTGCAGTAAATCACGTAATTAGGGTTTATATAGGTCCTGACCCCTCTCCCCCCCTAGTGATAGGACTGTTGACCAATCAAATTTAAAAAAACTCAAAACGTCTTTGATCTAAAAATAAGCTACCCCACAATCGACAAAAGTTGCTACATAGTAAAGTCTAAATTTTACTAAGAAAATCGAAAAAAATCGATTAAGTAAACTTATTCAACTGATCAAAATACACTTACTACAAAATTTTTATAAGTATTGAAGAATTTTTTATTAATTGACTTTTGATTTTTACGTTTGACAAAAAAATTAAAATTTTTTAAAAAAATATATTCGACGAACGTAAAAGTTAAAAGTTAAATAATAAAAACTTCTCCAATACTTTGAAAATTTTGTAGTAACTGTATTTTGATCTGCTGAATAAGTTTACTTAATAGATTTTTTTCAATTTACTTAGTAAAATTTAGACTTTACTATGTAGCAACTATTTGCGATTAACTAAAAATCAATTTTCTTCAATATGATTGGCTATTTATACTATATATATATATATAGAACGTGATATTTGGGGACCCCTACCCCCCCAAAAAAATTATGTGATTTTTTGCACTTCATTTAGAGCTAGAATTGTTATTACACATGTGTATAAATAAATAATAATTCTTGAATATGCTAAATTTACAATGTAGACAAAATTCTTTAAAGTTTAGGATTAGTGTATAGGTATTAGTGATATATATTTGATATAGTAAATTGTTCAAAAAAAATAAGATGGCTTCTTTATGCTGATTTTTGAGAAATAAGCTTTATTAATTACAGTTTTAAAAAATTTGCACTATATACCATATGTGTTCAAAATTAAGCTACCTTTTTTGGCTAAAAAATTACACAAAAAATCGTAAAATATCTTATTTTTGAAATAAAGCATTTTTGAAAAAATTGAAAAATGTATTAATAAAAAGTTGTCCAAATAATACCAAATTTTTCTATAAGTGTATTTTTGATGTACTGAACAACTTTACTTAATAAAAAATTAGAGGGTAGCTTATTTTAGATGGTAGCTTATTTTTGGATATATACGATAGTATTTATTTACCCGATACTAAATATTATAATTTAGTTTTTAGCAAATTACTATAAAATTTATATGTAATAATTCAACTTTTAGCAAATTTACTTGATTTTAGGGGTAGCAAAAGCGCCTAAATTTATGCAAATCAGTTGTGACCTTTATGAGAAATGTCCGAGGTCCTCAAAATTATATATAGTGTCATAGAAAGTCTATTATAACAAATTTTTAGACGATTGTTTATTGATAAATTAATATATGTATTTTTATATAATAGCTTATATATAAAGCTTATATATAAAACTTGATCACACTTTTTTAGATACACCGGCTACAATTTTTTTTTCTCCAGAAATTTCAGTATAAATCAATTCTTCTTGTTATGACTATAGTATAAAGTTATAGAATCTTTTTTTTAAGCACTTACAGAAGTTTTTTTTCTCACAAACTAATTTTAATTGTATATTTTACTTGGTTTGCTGAGCGAATTTTTAAATAAATTGATAACTTTTATTTTATTAAAATAAAATTTTATTCTATAGTTTAGTTCTTTGAAACTTCTTATTAATCTTCTCAAAATTTCACTTTGGAATTATATGCTATTAATGCTATACATCTAATTAAATACAAAAAACATGTGTATATACAGTATAAGTCAAATAAACAGTGATTTTATTTAAAAAATGCATATCTTAAAAAATATCAAAAATGGCTTGAAAAAAAGACAAATGAAAGGACATTTGTATCAAATAAAAGGTATTGGAATAAATTGAAAGAGTATTGGCATCAATTGGAGAGATATTTGTATTAATTAAAAAAGTATTGATTAAAAAAGTTATCTAAAGGTCCACTGTAACTAAATTTGTAGCAATTTGGACCTGATATTGCTTTAAATATTTTTAATAATTTATTAAATAGAATTCTGAATAATCAATGTGAGGTTATATTTGAAAAATTGCTTATGGAGGTCTGTTTTTTAAAAAAACTTATATTTGAAAAGCAAATATTGAAGAAAAAGATTATATTTGAAAACAGCTAAATGGCAAAAAATGTATATTTAAAAGAATGCTAATAGGGTAATTTTTATAAATCTTATATTTGAAATATGCTAATGAAAAATCTGGGCCATAATAGTAACCCAGCAATAATAAAATTGAAAAATGCAAAAATCAGAAAAATGCAAAAATTAGATAAAATTAATCAAAATAGGTTTTTTTTTTAAGTTTTTTTTTTTACAATTTGTACTATATGGGCTTAAAAAATTTTAAACCTTTTTTTTTGGTTTTTTTTTTTTTTTT